>JAGKQL010000063.1:729647-775422 GCA_018398635.1 Cyprinodon brontotheroides
CTATGTCCTCCAGCAGTCTAAGCCTATAGCAGCAGAACTATAGAAATGGCTCAATATAACCTAAGTACTTTGGATTTAAGAAAGGTAGAACCAAGGAGGAACATCTATCTGGACTGAAATTCTTCCCCGCCGGGTCAGGCTGTTGGCGCTCTACCTTAGTAGCACTCAGAGAAAGTCTGTAAAGTTTGCAATAGGTATTATTACTGTACCTCCACCAAGGAGTTTTCCTACTTTAAAAATAACTAAAGAAGTTGTGGATGAATTTGGCTGAAATGTTCAGAGACCTGCCTAGCTGAGCTCTGTGCTCTGAGTTCTTTCCTACTTCAGTTTTATATTTTTTTTCAAATATAACTAGCATCTCCGTTGCTTTGATCATTATGTTCTTATCCCCCTCAAACTGCCCTAAAACGCAACCTTTTCATTAAATGTGTGGAAATAAACAGGTCTGAACGGCTTAATATTTAAGGAACAGCAGCAACAAGGCCGCTTATCACACATTCTGAAAGAGAATCACATGTACAGTTTAGCTCCTCTACTGGATCTATGGGGATCAGGTCTTTATAAATGTGAAGCAGATCTAGTTCCAGTAAAGATCTATAACATTTTTAAAGATCTTTATTTCTTCTCATTAACCTAGAAACATTTTATTCTGATTGTCTAAATAAATAGTCATCCTCTTTTATTTTGAAACATTAAAATAGAAACAACATTATGGTTTGTTAAAAAATGAGAATGAAGTTACTGTCGTAGATGATCAATGATAATGATTATTAGTTGGACCTCAGAAGGTGGGTAAATATTGCAGAAAATAGTTTCACGCAGCAGCAGGCAGAGAACGGCTTCATGTTTACAGACCAGCTTATCATCATTACAGCTTCTTCACTCCTTTTCTCAGTGAAGGACAGTTAGATTTTTTTAAACATCCTGCTCATTGGGAAAGAAATGATTTATATTGTTCACAAATTAAATGTTTAAAGAGTTTGTTAGTATTGATATTAAGCTTAATGGAGTCTTTGTGTCAGATTAAACCTGATTGTTCTGTTGGGCCCGTTTCTGCATAGAGGGGCCGGTTCTGATCCGGTTTCAGGTACCAGGAGTCACTGGGCTCAGGTTTTGGTTTCAGACTTCAGCCTCCCTGGAATCTCTCCGACTTTCTGGAGAAGGATTCTGTTCAGCTGTTCAGCCTCAGGAGAGGTGGATGGAAACAGAGACGGTCCATGTTTACCCACATCAGGGTTCATCTGGTCCCAGTCTGAGTTTTACGGCCCGAGAGATTCTTTCCTCTGTTTTCACAGGCTGCCCCCCCTCCCTTCCCTAGGATACGTCTTTGTCTATATTTGAAAGCAGATCCAAACTAATAAAGTCCATAAGAACCAACTTCATTGATATAAATATATTCAGGTTATTTCCACAGTGGGATTAAATTTGACGACTGCTTGAAGCTGACTTAGTTTTACTTGTTTCTGTCCATTGAAGGACCGATGGGTCCCAGAGGAAACGTGACGGTGCAGCTCTGAGTTTTTTGTTCTCTGGGTCAGACGGTGTCGATCAGTTCGTGTTTCCTTCACTTTACCTCCTCAGAACTGCTGGACCTGCAGCCGCTACCTGTGACCGCTCTGGGGAACCGCGAGTTTGAGAGCCTCTACAAGTTCACCCACTTCAACCCCATCCAGACGCAGATCTTCCACACCCTCTACCACACCGACACCAACGTCCTGCTGGGGGCGCCAACAGGCTCCGGGAAAACCATCGCAGCTGAGCTGGCCATGTTCCGCGTCTTCAACAAGTATCCGTCCGCTAAGGTTCTGCTCCTGCTGGTTTCCTCTCCATCACATTTCATTTAGCAGACTTCACTGCAAAAAGTTAAAAACAATCCACTTTGGACTTTTGTTCCCCAAGTTTGAGATGTTCTCTTCCATCTCAAGAAGCATTTTCAATCCAAAAGTTCGAAAAAAGCTTTAGAGTTTCGCAGGTTTTATCCAGCAGCAGAAAAAAAGGCGCCTGTTTTCTAAGCAAAAACTTTGCAGAGCGCAGGTTGGGCTGCTGGATAAAACCTGGAATTCAACGCTATTTGTGACATTTGGATTGAAAAATGCGCTAACTTGAATCAGAGAAAAGAAAATCTTCACAACTTGGGAAGGAATTTCAGTAGATTTATTTCTTCCAGAATGGTAATGACCTGGATGACTGAGAATTTTCACCAGCATATTTTAGCAGACGTTAACCTTCTTTAGATGTCATCATTGTGGGTCTTTAGGTGGTCTACATCGCTCCTTTGAAGGCTCTGGTGAGGGAGAGGATGGAAGACTGGAAGGTCCGGATTGAGGAGAAACTGGGGAAGAGGTAAGTCCTTCTGCTCCTCAGCAGGATGGGAGAGCAGGCCTGATGTCTAACGGCTTCTTCTCTCTTCTGTCGGGGTGTAGAGTGGTGGAGCTGACGGGGGACGTGACTCCGGACATGAGGGCCATAGCACAAGCTGACCTCATCGTCACAACGCCGGAGAAATGGGACGGAGTGAGCAGGAGCTGGCAGAACCGGAGCTACGTCCAGAAGGTGGCCATTCTCATCATCGATGAGATCCACCTGCTGGGTAAGAGGCCGGCTTCTGAGCCCGACGCGCTAACCTGCTGTTTTCCAACCTAAAGGAGGAGAGTCTGTGCTGAGCAGGCGGCCCGCTGTCCTCTGTGTGTGTGTGTGCAGGTGAGGACCGAGGCCCCGTGTTGGAGGTCATTGTCTCCAGGACCAACTTCATCTCCTCCCACACCTCTAAGAGCGTCAGAGTGGTGGGTCTGTCCACGGCTCTGGCCAACGCTCGGGACCTGGCTGACTGGCTGGGAATCCAACAGGTGAGCCTCGGCCTGACCGATCAGCTCTGATCGTATCGGATTATAATCTGCAGGAAATGCAGGGCAGCCTAAAGTGGTTCTTTTTAAATTCGTAGAGAAGTCATATTTAAATGACAAATCATTCTGGCTTAAACATGTATATAAATGTTCTCTTTATCAGACGATATTGTCCCAAAAGTTTAGAAAATTTCTATTACTCTTAAAATCTGTGTTTTCCGTTTATATTCTGCAGGCCAGTTAGTTCTACGTCAGCCTGAACACCTAAAATCGGCCAATCATATATCAACGGTCATCTGTCAATCAAATGTTTTCGGTCATAGCATCTTGATTCATATGTAGCAGCTTAATATTCGCATAACGGTTGAAATCAGAATCCCTTTCCTTTCCCATTGAGTTGCGTCCCAGTGTTCACGAGGATGGATCGCCTGTGTCTTAGCCCGGCGAGCGTAGAGCTAACAGGTGAACTGGCAGCGCTATGAGAGCAAGGGCTCCAAACATATAACGACTGGAAGCGCTTCTACCACCAAAACAAGCTTTCTGCCGCCTCTCTCTGCCCTTCCACAACATCTTCGCAACCCGCCTTCTAAATCTAAATGGATGACGTGAGGAGACCTCATCCACGACCTCCGACACTAAACTCTCCTCCTCTTGCATGTTTCCTCTGTCCACTGGAGCGTTCCTTGACAGCGTCGTTTCTAAGTCACCAATTTAGTGCTACTTGGTCCCAATGGAATTTCCCCATTGGGAACCTGCTAGCACTAAGATGCTAACTGGTTAGGAAGATGCAAGATGCTTCTGACAAACTGGCCACAACCAAACTTGCTTGCAAACGGTTGTAACAGCCGCTTCTCTTCGACTTTAACAGTTGAACTGCAGAGAGGTTTAAGGCCAGAGGACGGACAGCAGAACTTAGGGTCACATCCTGTCGCCTTGGTAACGTGTCAGGTTTGATGCAGAAACTTCTCCTTCCATTTTTAATTTAAATTCTGCAGCACGCTGATAGAAAACCGATGCTGAAGTTGTAAATCGTTAGGGTTGGGATTGGTCATCTCAAGGCTCTTTACAGAGATAGAGGTGAAGGATTTCAGCGTCTCCTTCAAAGCAGGATCTGTCCCTTTTACACCAACCTTCAGCATGTTATTGTTTTGTAGACTGTATGATGTCTCAGAAATTAAACATTCCGGTCTCAATCATGCTGAGGAACTGGTGATTAAACCAACTTCCCTTTCATTTTAGGTTAAATGTCTCTTCTGCTCCACAGGTGTAATGTTGGTCACTGTCGGCAACAGAGGAGGGTTTTCTGAATAAAGGGCCTCTGCTGTCCTGCTGCTGTGCTGCAGTTCAAACTGCAGCCAGATGGAGCTTCGGGTTTCCAGCTGCTGCCACTAAATGTATCTTTCTCTTCCTTCTTCTCTCGCCTCTCCCTCCCTCCCCCGATCCGTAGGTGGGAATGTTTAACTTCCGTCCCTCTGTGCGTCCCGTCCCGCTGGAAGTTCACATCCATGGTTTCCCAGGACAGCACTACTGTCCCCGCATGGCCAGCATGAACAAGCCCACCTTCCAAGGTCTGTCCTCACTGTCACACTCTGGGCTCCATGTAGTCACCAGCAGTTCCTCTCTGCGTCAGACTCCATGACATCTGCTTCTGTTTAGGCTAGCTCTAAGAGATTAATCCTAAACATTCAAGTTTTTTTTATTAAGTGATGAAATTGAAGGATTTCCTCTCAATCGTGACGGCTGATATATATATATATATATATATATATATGTGAATGTTTCCTTGCAGCAATCCGCAGTCACTCACCAGCCAAGCCGGTGCTGATTTTTGTGTCGTCCAGAAGGCAGACCCGCCTAACGGCTCTGGATCTAATCGCCTACCTGGCCACAGAGGACAACCCTAAGCAGTGGCTGCACCAGGATGAGAGAGAGGTATGTGGACGCCCCCCCCCTCCGCTCCAGCCATGGGGCTCAGGGGAAAGAAGGAGGCGTTAGATTCACACACCCTGCTTCAGGTTTTATGACATCTGCTCGAAGTGTCCCAGCGTTCTAATGATCAACAAAAGAAACTCTTTCACCTTCAGCAGCACCACATGCTGTGGACGATTCAATGGCCTTAGATGGCGAGAAAAGAAAAGGAGATAGATACATTCTAGGCATCCCAGTTCTATGCCAGCAGGCTGTTTTCTTGTTTCAATCAGAGGAAGTTTATGTTTAAATTGTTGCTGGTTTTAGTGTTGACCACAGCGGTATGACTGGTTAAAGGTAGAATCCCCATGGCAACTAGTGCGCGCTCTTCTTTTTCTAATTAATAATATTACACAGAATTTTCTGTTTTAATAGCAATGAGCTGCTTTGGGTGGATGTGTCTGAAAAACGTGATGAGTTTGACCAGATGCTGCAAGAATCTGTTTTAGTGACGCTTCATTTTCAGCTCAGAGGTTAGACTCCAGGCAGGACTGAGATGAGGAGCCGACCCTGATCATCCGATGTTTTGTGTGCACTCCTTATATACACAATGACAATAAAAACTGTCTAAGTTCAGTGTTTGACATTTTTAACTCCTAGAATATTAAGAGAGACGGCTAAAAGAGTTATACCCTGTGAGGGATCGACCCGGCCAAGCATGAGGACACAGGGGTGATTAGAAACTGGGTTTTATTTCCCTAAAGTAACGAAAATCCAAACAATAATGACAATAAAAAAGGTAAAATGAAGGGACTAACTCAAGGCAAAAAATACCTCAAACTAACTGCACAAACAAACAAAACTGACCTGACACACAGCAAACAAAGGGAACAGAAATACTGTCTGATCAGACCAGACTGACCCACTGAGGAGGAGGTAGGGAGAACGTCTACACAAATTTAAAAAAAATAACTAAACAGTTTGCTTAAGATTAAACTTAGATTACTAAGAACAAAAAAAAAAAGCAAATCACAAAAACAAAAGAATGAAAAGATTATGCAGCATATTAAAATGTAAACTCCATGGTCTTCCCCCCATAGTGGAACTCCAGATGGTACGACCCAGTCAGTCAGTGAGTGTGCCAGCCAGAGTCCTTTGCATTCTCCCAGTTGAAGTTAGTCCCACAGCACCAGAACAGGAAGCACAAACAATATTAAGCCTTTGACAAAACTAAAAATGCAAAAGTTAAAGAAATGTGCGCGCTACAATTGGAACTAATGTCTTCCAATATGGTCATTAAAAAAATAAACAAACAGTGTTAAAATTTAAAGTGAAAAAGTGATTGTATGTGGGGTTACTGACCATGTGACCATCACACACCGCTTTCCCCAAAAAACGCATTTAAATCCGGGAACAATCAGCTTTTAGTAGCAGTGGGAACAGCTCACTGATGCGTTTCTACTCGGATCAAACGAGTCGGTGAGCAGCCCGCGTTAAAATCTCCTCGGCTCTGATCAGCATGCTGTGGGAACACTGGAACCGGATTGACCTGATGTATAACGCGATACCATTGAACGCAGAGTACGGACGTTAAAACACTGCGCCAGTCGCTTCTGATCTACAAGCAGAATCAACTCTGTTTACTTTGGATAAACATGGAGCAGCTCTGGTGAGAGGAATACAGGCAGATGATAGAGAGAAACAATAAAGCACACTGACTACGCCCGGCCTCCCTTCCATGTGGCTCTCCATTGTTTTCTTTCCTGATTTCTATCGCACTGATGACATCATCACTGCTAACCCAGTGTGATGATGCCACTAGACACACAGCAGTGGGGGGACAGAGGCCATGCAGCTGCCAGTGTGGAGTTATTCATTCACTGTCTGAAAAGCTGTAATAAATGAAATTTCGTTGTGTATGCCCTCTGTGTATACAAAACAAAAATAAAAGTTGTCTATGGCAGTTTCTGAGCCTGTGTACTTGTGCGTTCTCATGTGCTCCCATCCTCGTGAAACATAATCTCCCTCAGCCCTGATACTGTTCCATTTCACAAGAACAGCTGACCAAGAACAGACAAAGTCCCCGGATGTTATTCTGGCCCCTCCCTCTTTACCCAGCATGCATCAGAGCAGACTTGTCCGTTCTCCAGACTGACAGCTATCCCAGCATGCACCGGCGGCAGCAGCGCTTCAAGGTTAGCGCTCACAGAGCTCAGAGTATTAAGTTAAAAGCTCTCTTTTCTGTTGATGTTGTTCAATAAAAGTACGTTTTAAGATCATTTGAGGCGAGAAAATTATACTTTAAACTCCACTATATGGCCCATTTACCAATTACATGTGTAATAAAAAAAAATTGACATGTTGAGAGGACCGTGGCGACCAGTGGACCTCCTCAGCGTAACGGCAGTCAGGGTTAGCGTTAGCCCATCTGCAGGGGACCAGAGCTAACGTTAGCATGTCTGCAGCAGCCAGGGCTAACTTTAGTCCGTCCGCAGAAGCCAGGGCTGACGTTAGCCCGTCTGCAGCAGCCAGGGCTGGCGTTAGCCCGTCTGCAGCAGCCAGGGCTGACGTTAGCCCCCGTCTGCAGCAGCCAGGCCTGCTGGACGTTAGCCCCGTCTGCAGCAGCCAGGGCTGGCGTTAGCCCCCGTCTGCAGCAGCCAGGGCTGGCGTTAGCCCCGATCTGCAGCAGCCAGGGCTGACGCTAGTTAGCCGCGTCTGCAGCAGCCAGGGCTGGCGTTAGCCCGTCTGCAGCAGCCAGGCCTGCTGACGTTAGCCCCCGTCTGCAGCAGCCAGGGCTGACGTTAGCCCGTCTGCAGCAGCCAGGGCTGGCGTTAGCCCCGTCTGCAGCAGCCAGGGCTGGCGTTAGCCCGTCTGCCTGCAGCCAGGGCTGGCGTTAGCCCCCCGCCTCTGCAGCAGCAGGGCTGACGTTAGCCCTCGTCTGCAGCAGCCAGGGCTGACGTTAGCCCCGTCTGCAGCAGCCAGGGGCTGGACGTTAGCCCCGTCTGCAGCAGCCAGGCCTGGGACGTTAGCCCGTCTGCAGCAGCCAGGGCTGGCGTTAGCCCGTCTGCAGCAGCCAGGGCTGGCGTTAGCCCGTCTGCAGCAGCCAGGGGCTGACGTTAGCCCGTCTGCCTGCAGCAACCAGGGCTGGCGTTAGCCCCCGTCTGCAGCAGCCAGGGCTGACGTTAGCCCCGTCTGCAGCAGCCAGGGCTGGCGTTAGCCCCCGTCTGCAGCAGCCAGGGCTGACGTTAGCCCCGTCTGCAGCAGCCAGGGCTGACGCGTTAGCCCCCGTCTGCAGCAGCCAGGGCTGACGTTAGCCCGTCTGCAGCAGCCAGGGCTGACGTTAGCCCCCGTCTGCAGCAGCCAGGGCTGACGTTAGCCCGCCTGCAGCAGCCAGGGCTGGCGTTAGCCCCGTCTGCAGCAGCCAGGGCTGGCGTTAGCCCCTCGTCTGCAGCAGCCAGGGCTGGCGTTAGCCCCCCTGCTGCAGCAGCCAGGGCTGACGTTAGCCCTTCTGCAGCAGCCCTCTCTCAGCATAGCCGTGTGTGAAGGACGGTTGGCTCTGATGGCAATTTTTTTATTTTATTTGGCAAAAGTTTCAATTGATTTGTGTTTATCTGACTGTGTTCATTATTATTCCCTCACTAAATGAAAAAAGTAATACTTTATTATTATCTAAAGACTATTAATAACAGGAGGTGATATGCAGCTCCAGAAGAGCTGAGCGTGTGATGACGTCATCAGAACGCTTCTGTTCCAGTTGACCCAGATTTATGCTGCATTCTCCTGTTCTCCAGACTTTCCTATGTTTTTCTCAGGAACATATTTGGCGAGGACATGAGTCCACACTCACGGTCTTGTGAATTGAGAAACGGCCTAAGTCTAAGACCAGCTTTTTCTGCCAGTGGGAGGGGAGCTAAATGCTGATTGTTAGCAGGTCCACCCATTAAAATCATGCATTAACCTGCTACTTTCAGCAGGAAAGAGGCTTAAAGAAAAGATCGTTTTGTGACCATGCTCACTGCGGTCAGTAGTGACGAGCTGCTCTTTGGTTTTTTATCTGTGTTTTCTTTCATCTGACCGCTGAGGTTTTCGTTTCCTCCATTAGTGCCGTCTTTGGTTCTGTTGGTCGCTGAGGAACTGAAATGTGTGGTTTTATTGCCCCTGTTCTCCGTTTAGATGCTGCCGGGAGCCACCTTTCATGATGCATGCAATGACAAAGGCCTAAACCTGTAATATTTAGGATGATGCTACAGTCAGTAACAGTGAAATGTGGGTTTCCTCAGCCTGGTTTATGCCCAGAAACCTGTTAATGCAGATATGCCCCCCCAACCCTTCCGCAGACACTCTGGTACACCTCCCCAAAATTGTAGGAAACCCCAGACAGTGCCGCAGACAGCGTCACAGGGAGGAGAGAAAAGGAGGCCTCTGATTGGTCAGATCTACATCCGCTCTACACTATGCGTATTTCCTGTTTGGTTCCTTACCGGCTTGTTTTGTTTGTCTGACCGCCATTGTGGAAAACGACTGGTGAAGATGGAGCAGCTAGTAGAGCGAATCTGTGAAGAAGTGGGGAAGTACCCACATCTATACGACTCTCGTTCTCCACACCACAAGGACGGCACATGGCGATGAACTTGGGTCTAGATACGGCCGAGGCGGTTAGGAAGTGGAAAAAACGCATTGGACAAGTTTGTGTAAGCGGAAGAGAAACACACCACCCTCCACACCCACAATCCTAGCTACTTCCTGATTGTCCCTCTGGCGTTGTGGCGTGGAATAACATAGCGCAGACCACGCTTCAATATTGGGCATAAATCAAAACTATCTGCAACAAGCTCACTGCGACACAGTGCTGCGGGAGGATAACCAGGCCTTTTTAGTCTCTATGATCCTCTTCACCTGATGCCTGGTTGTTTTCCAGATGGAGGCCGAGCCATGACCTTCTCCTCTCTAGAATGAATTAATAGATAACAAGCTTTTAATGGGGAGGTCTACATCTCAAACAGTCGGAGGCTTTAGTTCTTCTTCTTTGGTTCGACAGATTCCTTTTTTTAGAGTAAAAATGAATGTTCTGAATGAGGACTGTGTGTTCTGCTGCCTGCTGTTCTGGCTCGTGTAGCAGCTCTGCTCCCTGCTGTTTGACTGACAGGCTCCTGCTGAGAGCTCCTCTCCGCCCCCCCGCCCCAGCCCTCAGCTGATGCCTTCTTCTCTGCCCCCCCGCCCCAGCCGTCAGTCGATGCCTTCTTCTCTCTGGACACTTCCTGCTTTGTCCATTTCTTCTATCTGTTACCTTCTACACATTTCTGCAAATTTGGGCTTTAAATAAAAAAAATCATAAAATAACAGTTGATGGCTTCTATCAAATTCAGAAATGATTAATGTTAAATTTATTTATAAACGGTATATAATATCCTATGCTAACCAATCCATCAGAATCCAATGGCAGTCAGGCTGGAGGGAGCTTGCTAACTCTGGGCGTTTGAACATGACGTAAATTGACAAGATTCTGAGATCCCATCTGGGGACATTTTCAGCTCGTAAAAAAAAATAAATACATATCATTAAAATCAAAATAGAAAATCCATCATTTTTACATATTAATTAATATTTAATCAACAAAAATCTAGTGTAAAATCCAATTGTTAGTGGCATCTGGTCATTCAGTCTTCTGTCTTCTTCCCTCCTCAAACAGACATAATACAATCATAATCCCTTCCAAACACATATATTCTCATCATACATATTATCATCATTAAGATGATGGTGATTATTGTTATTATTGTTGTTGTTGTTATCTCACTGATTAAATACTAAATAGGATAATCACCACAATATATGGAGCTACAAGTAAAGACCTAATAAATGAACATTAAACAGGTGGTTATCTCATCCTCCATCATTCTCAGATCATGCAGATCTTGTCTCAGTTTTCCTTTTACTGCCTCTTATTTCTAATAATGAGGAACTTTCATTTATCTAAACTGAGTGGTAGAAAAGTAGACTTAAGCTTGGAGGTTTAAACTCATAAATCCCAACCATAAAACAGCAACACGACTTATAACTCTACTTACAATAACTACCTATCTGAGGATATAAAGTAACGGTCACCGATCAGATCTAAAAACATCTTCAGATGAATCCTTGTGGATCCCTGGAGAACCACAGAACCAGATTAGCTCCTTCTAAGGAGTTTTCTATAATTCTGGTTAATTTGATCCGAGTCTATTTCCTCCTGCAGCTGCAGCCAATGGTCTGTCTGACTGTTGGCTGATAGTTTGTTACATTTCTGGTCCTCATCTTTAGTAAAACAAACACATCAAAGCCCTTTTTTATTAACCTGAGTAAAAACCAAACATTAATCACAATGATCAGCCCAATCAACTGATTACCACAGTCGCCAAAACACAGGGCAGCGGCGACCCATTGTCATAACGAACTTCCTTGTCCGTTTTAGTAGCATTAAGGTCAGCTCCTCATCTATTAGTTAACAGCTGCCGACCAGCTAGCTAACAGCTGTTTTTGTGAGCAGCATGCTCACGCCCTCTTTCTACGGTAATTACAATCTACACACAACATTTCCCCCTCATTCATAAAACATTAAAATAGGAGACTTATTTCAGGGGACGACTTTAGCGGCAAACAGGTGGTCCCAAACGGGGACTGTCCCTGCAAATCAAGGACGTCTGGTCGGCCGTAGTGCAGTGGCTCCCAACCGAGATATCTTGATGCTAACCTCTTTAGGCACATGTTGCCCCCCCAACCCCCAAAAAACTTGTTGAACTCACTTGTTGAATTAAGCACATTCAAATATTTTCTTTACTGATTCTTTTCAACATACGTTAAAGCTATTTTTACGAATAAAAAAATCATTCCTGTTGATCCAATTCAGCTGATATCAACAAGAAATATTGACTGTATAATGGTTTTAGTGAAAAACAGACATAAATAAAATGACTTGACTTGCTTGATCCTCCTTCCAAATGACTCGGGACTTGCTTGAGACTTGATTGCTAATACTTGGGACTTGAGACCTGCTTGTATGGAACTTACATTACTGGGTAACAAGGGGCGATTAGCCTCTCATGACCACCTCCCAATCGGGAATCATAAGGTTGGGAAAATCAAGCATGTTTGAGATTCAGTAAGCCGTTATAAATGCTGCAGGCTGTGAACTCCATGATGGACACATCCTGCTCTGACTCCAGCAGTCCTACCGTAGCGTGTCCTCCTCATGACGCTGTGTGTCTGACGTGTCCTTTGGCTCTGGTGGGCCTGCAGATAGAGGCCATCATCGCCACTGTGAGGGACTCCAACCTGAAGCTGACCCTGGCCTTTGGGATCGGCATGCACCACGCAGGCCTTCATGAGAGGGACAGGAAGACAGTGGAGGAGCTGTTTGTCAACTGTAAGATTCAGGTAAGCTGCACCTCTCCACCCACTGCTGCATGCTTGCATTATATTATGACATGGATGTCATGCATCTTCTAGACAGTCTGGAATCATCTTCCTACAGGAGACTGATTTAATTTTATGATGATGATTTTTGGACAGTCTTCTTCTCATCCAGTTGTCTGCAGCCCATCAGTTCACCACTAACCTTCTGTGATCTTGTTGTATGGGACCTGTAGTCTTTAAAGATAGCACCTGTTGTCTCGTGGTCGTCACGTGACTCACACTTCCTGATGGATTTTTTTGCTGAATATCCAGTTTCCTCTGGTGTCATTTTCTGTTGTTTTTTCTTCCTTCCTATCCAAACATGAACAGGTTCTGATTGCCACCAGTACTCTGGCATGGGGAGTAAACTTTCCCGCTCACCTGGTGGTCGTCAAGGGAACCGAATACTACGACGGGAAATCCAGACGCTACGTGGACTATCCCATCACAGGTACGCAGGCTTCGTTTTTCCTCAACTGGTCAGTCCAGATTCCACCAATGGCCACTTTATTAGGTACAGCTGATCGTTAACAGGCCAGCAGCCGTGGGGACACAGCAGAAAAGTCGACCTTCGGTAGAACGGTGCCGCTCCTGTCACAAAACATCAACAAAATCCACACAGGTCCATTAAAATGACTCAACAGACCAGCCCCATCCCTTAATGAGCACAGCGTACCCGTCCCCAGATGAATGCCACCACTGATTTAACCTGGTTTTCTGAGCAGGATGATGAGGTCACTGAACTGGAGTTCAATTCAATTGAACGTCAAGGAAAGTTTTAGTGAAGGAAGCAGAAGCCTTTTTAGCAGAAAGGGACCAAAATGTAAAAATGTTTTTTAATTTATATCTGTCAGAGAAAGTTTAAGATCTACAAACATTAAACTCTGTAATTAAACTCTATCCTGGAGTTGTGGAGTTGTGATTAAGATGGTTTGTTTTGCAGAGGAAGCAGGACAGTAAGGCCCAGGCTCCCAGGTTCCCCAAGGCCAAAGATGAGGGCTGGTTCCTGGTCATGGGGGAAGTGGACCGGAAGGAGCTGCTGGCCGTCAAACGGGTCGGATACGTCCGGAATCACACGGCCGTGTCTGTGGCCTTCTACACTCCAGAGAAGACTGGAAAGTAAGACGTAGCTTCAGAGTAGAAACACGGACGGAGAAAATCGCTAGAAGAACTGCTGCTCTGAATTTAACGAGACGTTTGAGATCAAAAAGATAATCCTTACAGAGGATTATTTTCTCCTATGAAAGGAAAATGACGTCTGCACTGCAAAAACAATCTAGAAATTAATAAAAATGTCTTTAATTTTTTACCCTTAATTTGAGTGGGTAAATAAGATGATTTGCAATGGATTGAGGATTTTTACTTTTAAAATAAGGTAATTAGATAATATACTTTTGAAATAAGACAATTAAATATTTTTTTCTTATTTCAAATATAGATAATCTATAATTGGCAAAGTGTCTCATTTACCTCCTAAATTGAAGAACAAATGCACTTATATTAAGAAAAATAGACTCATCTAGATTTTGATTTTTTTTTCCAGTGTAGGAAACAGTTTATCGTTTTTTTATTCTATTGCTGAATCAGTGCATAAACCAGCTGGTTGGAAATGAAAAAGCAGGTCTCCAGGTTATTAGAGCTCATAAAATGAGACACCTGAGCAGAACCGGTAGCACCTTGTTTCCATCAGGCCTCGTTAGCGACCTTTCAGAGCAGCGTGAGCGTTAGCATAAAGTTAGGGCCTGACTCTAGAAAGTCATCTGATCTCCTGTGAACCTTCTGCCTGTAGGTGCATCTACACGCTGTATGTGATGAGCGACAGCTACCTGGGTCTGGACCAGCAGTATGACATCCACCTGAACGTCACGCCTGCCAGCATCTCCGCCCAGGTCAACACAGAGGTGGTGGACTCAGTGAGCGGGTTGTCCCTCAGCTAAAGACCAGCAGCAGAGTGGTCTTCATCCAGCTCCTCCCTTCAGAAGGAGCTGTAGCTCCTGTTGATCTGCTGAAACTGAAGGCATGAAGCTGGAGAGGAACTCAATCCTTCCCTGTTTGGTTTACTGGATAGAAATCGTAGTTAGAAATGAAAAAAAAAAAAAAACAGAAATCTGGTTCTTTAACTAATGAGTAAAATGTTTTTGTTTTCATAAGTTTTTGATTCTGGTGGCAGAAATCCTTTATTTCGGAGTTCTTCCTGAAGGCTGGGAAGTGATTCACGCTGCTGATGCTGGACAGGCTGCAGAGATGTCCTCTCACTCTGACAGCTGGACTGGATCTGAACCTGAAGCATCTCTTTCTGAGGGTTCCCCTCATCACCAACCTTCCTGGAGGATCTTCAGTTTCCACCTGAGTCGCAGAAACGGCTTTAAAATGCATCAGTTTGTCGAGTTTCACACTGTGAACAAAGTTAAGACCAAAATAAAATGTTTCTTTGAGGTGACATCAGACTCTGAGTTTTACTGCTGAAGCCCTGTTCTCCTCTGGAGGGGGGGGGGTCTCTGCTGCAGCTGTGGTAGATTCTCAGCCTTTAGGTGGAGCCCTGCATCTCTCTTAACAGCTGCAAGCAAAACCTTTGATTAAAATAATCCCAAAACCAATTTTCCCTGACATGATGACATCATTGGAGGTTTCCTCCGGTCCTCGGTCTGCATGCTGTCAGTGTTTCCTCTGTCACCGTGGCTCCATCCTGACAAGAACTGGAGATTATGGAATAATTTGATAGAAAAAAAAGAAATCAGGAATAAAAATGTTGCAGTTGTGGAGAAAAAAACCCGAATATCAAATTTATCCCAAAAAAGGCTGATTTCGAATAAATCAAAGTAAACAAAAGGTGAACAATGTTCATCGCTGACTGGGACCCTCCTCTCATGCTCTGTAGGGTAAATATAAACAACCTGCTGATGGACAGACTGAACATTTCAGATTCAAACAAAAGTAGAAAAATTAACTGAAAACACCACGCTGCATAGTAAAGGCTAAAGTAGAGGTATATATATATATAAGGAAGTATATTGTATGGTTATTAAAAACAAGCTACTCAGGTGTGCTTTGGTGGCGCAGTGGTTAGCGTCCACAACCCATGTACCAAGGCTTTAATCCTTGACCTGGATCTCTTTATATATATATATATATATATCTTTTTATTAATTATACAGCTGAAAAACCACAAGCATGAAAACCCAAAAGGCAGAGACAGAACTCAAAAACATGGACAGCACACAAACCAAGACAAAACATGAATACTTAAAACTGTACAGATTGACAATAGCTGTCAACCAGGCCGCCGGGCCGGGGGGGCACAGGAACACATTCTGTCCTGAGGGAGGGCATCCAGTCTCTCAAAATAAGATAATAGAGGTGCCCAAGTTCTATAAAATGTTCGGACCGAACCTCTAACACAAAATTTCATATCCTCTAACTTAAGGAACAGGGAAAGATTTTTCAACCAAAGAGAAGTCCGAAATTCTTTTCAAACAAATCAGAAAAAGAACGCGTCACATGATTCCCAAATATTTGAATCCTGTTCTAGAATAAATCAGTTTCTGTAATTTGATGTCATATAAAAAGCAGACTAAAAGAAATTGATAAACAGGAAAGTAAACAACTTAGTTTTATAAAGGCTTAAAACTTGGAAGGAAGGAGCTATGATAACGCTGCTTTTTGTACCTAAGGTAGTGCAGGCCGTCCCTGTAGGAGCTGTCCAGCTCTTCAACAGTCCAGAAAGATTCCCTCAGTCCCCCGCCACCTGGACAGGATCAAACACAGAGCTGAGCTTCCTGATGAGCTCATCTAAAGTCGCTTCTATGCTGCTGCTCCAGCAAACTACACACACAAGATGGCAGATAACAACAGAGAGACAAAGGAGGTCTCCAGGAGTGACCATTAGACTCCAAAACATCGGTAGTTTGCCTAACATTTTCTCATGCACTGATGACGTTATATCGGGTAACACTACGTGAGCAGTGAAGGAATGTACACCATTACGTTTCAGTTCCCATGGTGACGTATGGTCTCATGCTAGCAGCCAGCAGCTGAATGTCTTAGGAAAGCGTGTACCTTCCCCTCTCGTTTCTTGCTCAAGTCGCCAGATAGAGCAAGGAAGATGGTTTGTTGCTCTATCTGGACTGTTGAAGAGCTAAACAGCTCCTACAGGGACGGCCTGCGCTACCTTAGGTGCAAAAAGCTGTGTTATCACAGCTCCTTCCTCCCAACAGATGGTTCAGGGCTGAAGTTCTACACGGAAAGTCACCTTGTGCCATTTACGGCTCCATTCTACAGAGAGACGTGTTCAGGCTCTGGCTTTTTTATTTTTTGTTGCATTAATTCCTTAATATGATTAACGATCCAGGTTGTCAGAGTTAGCGCTGTTAGCCGCAGCTCGGAACACAAGGCTGCTCTCTAGCCTCTCCGATGCTGGGTTAGCACCACTGATTCATCCGCTTGGTTGGGAAGGGATCTCACACTTTGAATCACTTCATTAAGTTGAGTTTGGTACCAGCAGAGCGGATCAGAACCAGCATGTTCCATGATTTCAAACACACTACTAGTAGCTGGGTCTGTATGCTTGCAGATTTTAACTGACTGACGGAGCAAATGGATCAAGCCCTGATTCGTATAGATCCCAGTAGATCAGCAAAATTTATTTCAGTTTTGGCTGGCCGCTTGGGTTGCAGCACAACTGCGAGTCTGTTTGCAGAGATTTCAATCGGTCTATACAGTCTAGAAAGCTGCTTTTTAAAAGGAAGAAACCTCCAGAACCGGAGAACCAGTGTGAGCAATAACCGCCGCTGAGCCCACTGGGGTTCAGGGAGCAGAAGCGGGCTGCGAAAAACGCGCGGGTACAAAAGGCAACTGTGTGCGGCTCCACAGGCAGCCCGTCCGGAAACACACAGCCGAACGGGGCGGGGCTGCGACCAGCTCCCCATGTCAGAGGATGAAGAGGCACATCCAGTTAGCAGAGAAGCAGGACTACACTGGAGAAATAGTAGCTCCAGCATCCAGAAGCAGGTGGTGGTGGCGGCGGCTGACGTGCTCAGGTGGGGTGCAGCAGAAGCAGGAACAGACCAGAGATGAAGCTACTATGAAAGTTGAAGGCGGCGTTTGGGGAATTCAGAACTGGCAGATTCACCGGTGGAGAATAGAGATAGAAATGAAGGGCAGGCAAAGGGCAGTCTAAGCCTATAGCAGCAGAACTATAGAGATAGCTCAGGATAACCTGAGCCAAATTAATGGATTATATTTAGTGTATTTCTTTGGTGGCACAGGTGTGTCCCTTGTTATTTTTAGAAGATAGGAGTGTGGCCAACAGGCAGCTGGGTGAGGAAGTTTTGTCAAATTTTTCTGTTGACCATCGTCGTCATTTCTAAGCTACTGAGAAATAAAGAAGAAATAAAAGGCAAGTGGGGCTCATGACAGCTTCTAGGAGACGCGTCACAGTGCAAAAAAACTTCTCAGCCAGCAGCAGCTTTGTTGGTGGATCTAAGTCGCTACAGTGGGGCTCTGACAGTAAGGTTTTGTTTTAGCTTTTATTGTCATTCCACTGTCACAAGTACAGAGCAAAGAAATTCCCTCTCTGCATTTAACCCATCCCCTTGGAGAGCAGTGGGCTGCCATTGTGCAGTGGCCGGGGAGCAGAGTGGGGTTAAGGGTCATGCTCAGGGACCCAGGGTGTCAGTCTGTGGGAGTGGGGCTTGAACTCAAAACCTCAGGACTCTGAGCTCTATGCCCTAACCACTAGGACAACACTGCCTATTTCTGTGCATCACAGCTGGTTATTTGGATGTGATTTGATCAATAAGGAGAAAGACAAAGTAAATCTTTAAAGGTTTTCAGGAAAAAAACAACAACCTTAAGATCAAAGTCGGTAATTAATGTCAAATTGCTAATATTAGCTGATGGTAAAATGACACTTTGATGTTCTTGTGCAACTGAAAACGGGAAACTTTTTTTTTTAAAGAAATAGCAGAAGCGCTGCTCCCAGATTTATTGGAAAATATTTGGAACATATGAGAGTATTTTGTATTTAAGCACTCAAAACCGCTACAGTCACCCCAATTCTGAAAAAACCTGGCCTGGACCCCACCGACTTCAATAACTTACGTCCCATATCCAATCTACCCTTCATATCCAAAATTCTGGAAATATCTGTTGCCTCCCAAACTCCACAACCACCTGATGTCCAATAATATTTACGAACAGTTTCAATCTGGCTTCCGTCCTCTGCACAGTACTGAAACCGCACTCATCAAGATCTCTGACGACCTCCTTATGGCTTCTGACGCTGGACTACTTTCCATCCTCATTCTCCTGGACCTCACAGCAGCCTTCGACACCATCTCCCATGCCACTCTCCTCAGTCGACTATCATCCATCGGTATCAGCCGCACCCCTCTAACCTGGTTCACTTCATACCTCTCAGATAGGATACAGTTCATACAACTCAAATCTCATAAATCCATCTACTTCCCTGTTTCTGCTGGTGTGCCCCAAGGTTCTGTCCTGGGGCCCCTTCTGTTTATTATCTACATCCTTCCTCTTGGCTACATCCTTCGTAAGCATCATATCAAATTCCACTGCTACGCGGACGACACCCAGCTCTACCTTTCTACTCAACCATCTGCCTCACTCCCACCAATCTCCCTCACCCTCTGTCTCCAAGAAATCCATTCTTGGTTCTCATCCAACTTCCTCAAATTGAATAGCTCTAAAACCGAAGTCCTCCTAGTAGGCACACCTCACACTCTCTCCAAAGCTAATAACTTCTCGATTACCATCAATGATTCAACTGTCCTCCCCTCCCCTCAGGTTAAGAGTCTGGGTGTCGTCCTCGACAGCACCCTCTCCTTCCAGTCCCACATTAACAACATCACCCGGTCTGCCTACTTCCATCTGCGTAACATCTCTCGTCTCCGTCCCTCCCTCACTCCCCAAACTACCGCCATTCTTGTTCACAGTCTCATCACTTCACGTATCTTACTGTAAATTCACTTTTTGGCCTTCCAAACAAGTCCCTCCAGAAACCTGCAGCTCCTCCAAAACTCTGCAGCACGCCTGATCACTCGGCCCCATCATCATATCACTCCCATCCTGCAACAACCCCACTGGCTCCCAACTATACAACAAAGAATCATCTTCAAACTCCCTAACTGCCTTCAAGGCCCTCCACAGCTTGGCTCCATCTACATCTCAGATCTCCTTCATGTTAACACTCCCACCCGCTCCCTAAGATCCTCCCACTCCTTCCAGCGCCTCCGTTCCTCGGCCTGTCTGGGTCACAATGGGGAACTGCGGGCTTAGTCGCTCTTGCTTCCCCACCTCTGAACTCCCTCCGACTTTACTCTGGACTCCTTCCCTCTTTCAAATCCAGACTCAAACTTTCCTGTTCAGACAGTCTCCTATCCCATCTAGTTCCTACGCATCACTTCAATATTGTTTCTTCCTTTTTTCTTTCCTTTGGTTTTATTTTACTTCTTGCTGTTTTTGTTTTCTGTGGCATCTTTTTATGCTTGTACTTTTTAGCTTCCTGTTTTTAATGTTTTTATCTGCCTGTACAGTGTCCTTGGGTGTTGTGATAAGGCGCTTTCAAAATAAAATGTATTATTATTATTATTATTATTATTATTAAGTTAAGTTTTTGTTTTATTTACAGTGTTTGAGCTCAAACATGGTTGGAAGATCTGCGGTTGGTTCCAATATCTAAGTTTAAATGGAGATGCATTCTAAGGAGCTGAGTGACGTGTTTCACCAGCTGTGACCCAGATCTGTTCCTTCTTGGCCTCCCTTCAAAATCACTCTGATACAATCACACTTCAAACTTTGTGACAAATTATTGCTTTTGGCTAAAAAAATGCATTTTAATTCATCGGATTAAGGATAAACAACCAACTATCACACAATGATACAGAGAAATATTTAGGGTCCTTCCTCATGACAGGATTAGTGCAGTTCTTACTGATGTGATGTTGCTTCGCTATTTCCCTAAAGAGCTGACAGCACTTCGGTCAGGATCCTATAAGGTGGAAGATCTCACCAGATCTTAACTAATGAACATCCTCTTTTCCATTCCTATGCATCATTTTTCTTTCTTTGATCACCCAGCTAGATATGATTGAGTTGATGTCAGGCTTTAAATATGTTAGCCGGCCACTGAAGACATGATTTAAGGTGAATGTGACATTATCCACCGGCTTCCTGTTTTTGTTTGATCCTGCTCCATTTCCCAATATCATGATGATAGGCAACACAGTGTGGAATTTTCATTTTTTTTTGTTTGTGAAAACACAAAACTAATAAAATCCATCCATTATCTGAGACGCTTGTCCCAATTGGGGTTGCGAGGGGTGCTGGTGTCTATCTCCAGCTGTCAGTGGGTGAGAGGCGGTCCACCCTGGACAGGTCGCCAGTCCATCACAGAGACAAACAACCATTCACACCTGAGGAGAATATAGAAGCTAATCAACCTAACAGTCATGTTTTTGGACTGTGGGAGGAAGCTGGAGTACCTGGAGAGAACCCAGGCATGCTCAGGGAGAACACGAGAACTCCATGCAGGCCGGGAATCGAACCCTTGTGAACCTTCTTGCTGCAAGGCTGCAATCGAAAAAAAAAAAAATTAGGATGCAATTTTTAAAAAAATCAAATGGTTGGATTCCTGAAGCACATCTTAGTTTATGTCTGATCCAAACCGTCTCTGAGTAACAGAGCTGCGTTGATCCTCCAGCGGTTGTCAGGATTTGAAAATTAAGGAGACTTTTTATTTATTTTTATTTATTTTCATTTTAAACTGTTATTTATGGTGAATAAAAAATAAAACATTGGTATCAGTGAACTCAATAGTACCAGGTTATAAATGTCTTCAGTCAGATTAACGCTGCATGGCGGCTGTGAGGATCTGATGCAGCATCAGGAACTATCAACGATAACATTTTAAACATTTAAAATAAAAAACACAAATGAAATGACATCAGCTGTGAAGATGGAGAGAATAAAACCTCAGGATGAACAGGAAGGCTACAGGTTGGTCTAATATTAGCAGCTACATCATTAGATTTTTCATAGATATAAACCCAGTTTGGGGCCCCTGAGGGCCTGGCTGGGCCCCTACCGCCCTGTCCGGATCCAGGCCTGTCTGCTATTAAATTAATTAGAAGACAAATAAAACAATCCTCCGGATTTAATGAATTTATGCCGTTAATAGAACCGAGCTGTGGAGGAATTCCTCATGTCAAGCTGAACAGAACATCTGGATCCGATCCTGGAGAGCCCTGATGCGCATGCGCACATTAATCAAAGAGCGCAACGGTGAGACTGTGACGTCATCAGCGGTCAGTAATTGGAAAAAATAAAATTAATAAATAATAAATTAAAGTTCAGTGTGTAGAAAATATGAGGATCATCTAAACGATAATTGTTTAATAAAAAAAACTAAAGTATAATAATCCTTTAGATTAGAATAAACTAGAATTATTATGAAATGATGCATTAAAAGACTCTTTGTGCTTTTTCAATCACACAGATTAACAATAAATACTTCATAGTTAAAACCAAATAATGGGCTCCATGTTTATGCTTCCTATAAAAAAGATCAGATGGATTATTAAGGTCATCAATGAAAAATAATAATGCAACTATTTTTAGCATTTAATCATATTTATTTACTTTAACACCATTGTTTCATGTCAGCAGGAAGGGATATAAAACAATGGTGTTAAAGTAACTAAATATGATTAAGTAAATGCCATAAATGGTTGCAATTTTTTTCCAGTGAATTTTTTGATTATTAATGAAAAAAATAAAATAAAACAAAGTAAAATCGAATGAATAAAAAATAAAAGATTTCTACGTACCGTTTTCCTCCAAAGGAGGAAGAAGAGGAGGGAGGTCTTCCTCACTTTGGAGCAGGAGGTGAATATTTCTCCTGACCAATCAGCTTCCGTTGCGCTCCGCTCCTTTCTCTCACCGACCAATGGGATTCCACTCCGCGCTAGCGGCCGTCCAATAGCAGCAGAGCTGTTCTCGGTGGGCGTGTCTCCCGCTGGGCAGCAGAAGAAGCGGCTGCTGGTCTCAGGGACCCAGAGGATGGGCGCTCAGGGAGTCTGGTACCGGTTGGAGGTTCTGCTCGGAGCCCAGCGGGTCCAGTAGAAGCAGGTTTGGTTTGAGCCTCCATCGGCCTGCGGCTCTGGGCCTGCTTCCTTCAGGCCTTCCTGCCGCTGATGGTTCCCTGAACGGCTCACAGGCCCGCATTAAAGTCCAGGACCCAGCGGGTCCAGAAGGAGCCCAACACCTGTGGACATGACGAGGTGTCCGCGCGCCCGCTGCGGAGTTTAGGCCGAGCGCGCGCGCCGCTTCCCAAGCAGGACATGGGAGATCTGCACGCGCTGTGAGCGCACACCGACCCAGAACCGGACCCGGACCGGAGCGGACCCGGACCCGGACCGGACCGGAGCGGAGCGGACGGCATCATGAAGGAGAAATCAAAGAACGCGGCGCGCACGCGCCGGGAGAAGGAGAACAGTGAGTTTTATGAGCTGGCCAAGCTGCTGCCGCTGCCCTCCGCCATCACCTCCCAGCTGGACAAAGCCTCCATCATCCGCCTGACCAGCAGCTACCTGAGGATGAGGAGCGTCCTCCCTGCAGGTAAACACACCTGCTGACCGCCACGCGTCTAAGGCCTGGATTATGGCGCTGATAAAACATCTAAAATCATTTATTTTATTCATCATTCAATTATTTCCAGGCGCTTTTATTGTTAGAATGAAAATAAAATCAGTTCCTTTTCTCAGAGATAAATTTTTATTCTTTTTTCTCCTTTTAATGAAATTCTGCTTTATTCTGAGGATCAAATCTAATATTTTTCACTTTTTTAAACCTCCTAATTTTGGATTTAAATAACAGTTTCCTGAACCCACGCATGGATGAGCAGCAGCAGAAATCACGCATCAGGGCCGCAGGCGGCTCCTCCTCGGGCCCCGCATGCGGGATCTGCGTGGCGGCAGAGCGAGAATCCTCCTGCGTGACTTCTGCAGATCCACGGATCAGCAGCGACAGAAAGACTGAATAAAATAATAATCCCGCCGCGTTCAGCATCTCCTTCATTTCTGTCCTTATATTTAGTTAATTTAACACCATAGTTTCATGTTAGCAGAACAGAACATTAAAACTATGATGTTAAATTAGCTAAATATGATGAAGGAAATAAAGGAAATGCTGAATGCGGTGGGATTATTTTATTTTATTCAGTGTGGATGAGGAAACATCACCGTGACTCCTGCTGAGGATTAAATCCACGCTGATCCACGGTGTCTGCAGGATGCATAGAAAATAGAACATAGATGCTGTCATACATGTTCTATTTATTAAAGCTGTGATCAGATAAAATAACAGAAACATGAGAGGAACATCAGCCTCACCATCGGCCTCTGGATTATTGCGGGATTATCTGCGGGTTTAGCGCCTCAGAGGATCATCAGAGCCCCAGAATGAAAAAACAGTTCTTCTTTCTTTCTTTCTTTCTTTTCTTTCTTTCTTTTCTTTTCTTTCTTTCTTTTCTTTCTTTCTTTCTTTTCTTTCTGCTTTCTTTCTTTCTTTTTCTTTCTTTTCTTTTCTTTCTTTTCTTTCTTTCTTTCTTTTCTATTTTAATGTTTTTAATCATTTCAATTAAAGCAGACGTGTCGCTTTAATTCGTCTGAAATAATCTAATTATTGTTTGTTGGATTTTGGTTCAATAATTGAATTAGAAGTTCGATTTCAATTGTAAGAATTATTATTATTATTTCTCAGCATTTAGGTTTCAAATCGGAAACTTTTCCACTAAAATCTTTTTTCTGTGGAATCCAGCTGGTTTCCATCGGCGGGTTAAAAATTAATCTTTTATTTATCTGCTTTATAATTATCATTATTATTCTTCTTTCTCTTCTTATAAATAATAATTCGTTAAAGGAAAAAATCCGTTCCGAGTTAATTCTATTTTAAAAGCTTTCCTCTTTTCTTTCGTATCCTTTTAGTTTATTTCCTGTATTTTAATATCTTTATTTCAAATCAAGCGATAAAGTTTTTTTTTTTTAACCAGAATAATTATTTTCTATAATTTCCCGTCGCCATTTTTTTGCCTTTTTTTATTGTTTAAAGTTTTGTTGTTTTTTATATGGATGTTAAATAAAACCATAAAGGTAATAAATCTGGGTTTTTACAGGAATTATTATTATTATTACTGTTTATTATAATTGTTATTATTATTGCTGTTATTGTTATTATTATTCTTATTATTTTTATTATTATTATAATTAATAATAATCATATTAATCATGATGACCTTTTTTATTAAAACCTTAATGTGTATTTGTTTCGTTTTGTTCTGCTCCTGTATTTTTATTCTGGTTCTTGTTCTATTGTTCTGGTTCTATGGTTCTGGTTCTCTGGTTGTGGTTCTATAGTTGTGGTTCTAGTTTTCTGGTTCTAGTTTTCTGGTTCTATGGTTGTGGTTCTGTGCTTCTGGTTCTACGGTTGTGGTTCTAGTTTTCTGGTTCTGTGGTTCTGGTGGTCCAGTGGGCTCCAGTTGTTTTCTCTGCAGAGCAGGTTTGCATCTCATTGCTGCTGCAGCAGAAAAGCTTCAGTCCTTTCAGGCTGAACTGCTTCTGAGATTCTTGGTTATTTAATTTATTCTGAACCATCATTGAGCAAATATCCTAAATATAAAATCAAACCTTCATTTTTTCCTCATTGTTATAATGTAATCAGTGTTTTCTGCAGTTTCTCATACTGACCTGTTTTCTACAATCGTCTGATTTCTAATCGCAGCTTTAGCTTCATCTCCTTCCTGCTGAATCTTTTTTATGCAGATTTCTCTCCTCTTCTCTGTATTAATGGTGAACTGCAATCCTGCAGGCCTCGGGGGTGAATCCTGGGGTCATGTGAGCAGCAGCTCTGTGGATGGCGTCAGCCAGGGAATTGAAGCTCCCATCTCTACAGGGTGGTCAGAGCAAAAACTGTATTATTATTTATTTGTTGAGCAGAGCTGTGAGAGTGCAACTCAGCAAGCCGCCACCATCTGCCTCCTGCTGCCTTCATTCTCCTTGCTTTGAGAGTGAAATGAGTTGAACACATTCCTGGTCACGCACAGACCCCCCCACCCCCCCATCAGCAGCACAATGGAGCGGCTCTGTAGAAAAGCAGCTTCTGCTCACACTGATCAATCCTACATTCACACCTGAAGCAGAGCTTCGCTGCTGACGGCTCAGACTCACAGTTCACTAGACAAGCGTTTCTATCCAGGGAGAATATTTTCACACATAACTAAACATTAATGTTGCATAAATATTTCTATTTGGTGCATTTGCAAAACAACATAGAAACGAATCAGAATCACAGATTCAGCATTTTTATGTGATTCCTGCAACAGTAAAAGGTCTATTATTATTTGCTCTCATTTGTAGAAATTCCAGCATAATTCCAAATAATCTAGTAAAAATCAATCTGAATGGTATCTGTGTTTCTGACTGAGCCTCCAGATGATGAATAAAATAAAATGAGAAATCAATTCATTTTAAGGCATTTCTAACATTACACTGATTAAAAGGACTAATGTTCTCTGAAATAAAAGCTGGAGTAGAAGGAAGAAGACACTCAGGGTTTATCCTCAAACAAAGAACGATGTTCAGCTTCATGGGGTTAAAAAAAAAAAAATGAAATTTTATTTTCATTTTTACACTTCATATAAAATAAAATCTCGGTGCTAAAAAGCTGCATTTTTTGTATTAACTTAGTCTGTTTAATATTTACCAATAATCAACACTCTGTCCTTCTTATTATTATTACATAATTCACCACTGAAAAAAAATAATATAACCGTTTTTGGCATTTACTTAATTATATTTAGTTACTTTAATACAATTGTTTCCTGTTAGCAGGGTAGGAAATTAAAAACTAGTGTTAAACTAATTAAATATAATTAAATAAATGGCAAAAGCAGTTGCCTTATTTTTTTCAGCGATGTTAATAATGATAATATTTAGATAATTATAGATTTAATCCAGCTTCCTTTTGAGTTTAATGCCTCATTCTTCTGGCAGCTGTAAAGCTGCTCGTCCTTCTGCTGCATCAGCTGCTCCTATTCAATAAAAACCTCTTATTTTATTTCCCAGAGGTGTTTTTATTTTATTTTCTCTCCTCCAGACTTTAGATGGATTCGTTTTTGTGGTGGCTCCTGATGGGAAGATCATGTACATATCGGAGACGGCGTCCGTTCACCTGGGCCTGTCACAGGTCAGTTCCTAGAAGCGTCACGCGTCAGCCAATCACCTCCCAGCTCTGAGCTCCATCTTCCCTTCAACAGGTGGAGCTGACGGGAAACAGCATTTATGAATACATTCATCCGGCCGACCATGATGAAATGACGGCCGTGCTCACGGCCCACCAGCCCTACCATTCCCATTTCCTCCAAGGTAATCCCTGCTGCAGCTGCTGTGATCTAGACGCACGGCTGGCTGTCAGCATGAACGGCTCCACAGTTTACGTCTATCTTTGCAGAGTTTGAGATGGAGCGCTCCTTCTTCCTGAGGATGAAATGTGTCCTGGCGAAAAGGAACGCCGGTCTCACTTGTGGAGGCTACAAGGTACGGCAGACCCCTGCTCAGCCCATCATAGCTCAGCTCTGGTCTCATCCCTTATAGAACCAGCAGCCTGGAGGCAGGGCCGGAGTTAGGAAATGTGGGGCCCTAGGCAAAGACAGGCAGGGGCCCCTCTGAATGTAGAACACAACACATCAAACAGCCCCATTCTCCAGATATAGAAATGTTAATAGAATAGACATCCATTATCTGTGCTAGGTTGTGTCCCTCTCTTCTTGTCCCTTTTCTTCTTGTTTTCCTCTCTATGTTTTGTACTCAGCTGACTTTTCATGCTGTCTCTAAAGGAATGAAAGATTTTTTCCAAGCACTAAGCTCACTTAGCTGATTGCTCCTTCCTGTGTTTCCAAAAAGGCCAAAGTAAATAACCCAGTCCTTCTTTTCACTGTAGACAAGCCATGATCTGCTTATCTGTTCTCCATTTTTCATTTGGATGAAATAATAGCTGCATGAATCATGACAGCAGACAAGATAGAGGAGAGCAGGAGGCGGGGTTACCAATCTACTCGCTCTGGAGAGCAGAGTTCGCTGCTTTTAGATGTTGTCTCCAAAGTCTCCAGTAGCAGAAAAAAGTCTCTAGATTTGGCGCTAGGCATTTAAGACCCACTAGAAAAAGCTTTACCAAACTTTACGACTTCTAAACCACAAAATAGTTCCATCATTTCTGTTTCTATTCAGTGTTTCCATATTTTACTGTATTCAGATGTAAATCCCTTTATTGTCTCACAATAGAGAAATTCCCTCTCTGCATTTAACCCCTCCCCTTGGGGAGCAGTGGGCTGCCATGGTGCGGCGCCCAGGGAGCAGTGGGGGGTTAAGGGTCTTGCTCAGGGACCCAGAGTGGCAGTCGGTGGGGATCGAATCGGGTTCTTGCAACCTTCTCAGAGCAAAAGCTCACTGCCCGAACCGCTGGGCCAACAATCGCCAATCCAATCCAATATTGTATTGGATTCAAAACATCCAGTGAAAATTTATATCAAGTCAGTTTGAGTGGTTTCTTTCAGCGCTGCATTGTGCCGCCTTCGCCATCCACTGGCAGGCATTATCTTATTCTCATTTTAGTTAGCTTCCGGAAGTACAAACAACGCAGTATGGTTGTCATTCCGACCGGTTCTGAAGCACCATTCGTAACATCGCATTCCAGACATGCCATCCGGCTCAATTCCCGCCTTTACTTTTGAAAAATATCTAGTTTTTCCTTCCCTCTTATGCCATGACGCTGAATCACAATGTGTTGCCTACGCCAGTTCCTTGTAACGTAACCTTGTTCAGAGAAAATGGGATTGAAAGACGGGAGACAACTTTTTCGCTTGACGCAAACGCAAAATCTGTGGCCTTTGTTACGTATGCCTTTAGTAATCTAAAGTTGTTGAAAATAACCAAAATGCAGACAAACATGGTTCGATCATATTTTGCTCTGAGTATGTCCGGAGTGATGGAGTTGTTTCAGAGAAGCTGTTTGCTTCGGAGAAAATGTAGAAAATGCAGACAGATTTTCTCACAAAAAGTCGTAAAACATTTTTTTCTGAATTCTTTAGTGATTTTGGCGATAGAAATAAGTCATTTATTAGCATAATAACATTATTTATGGCAACCTAGATTAACATCTGGTTGCACAAATGAGCTGATGGTACCGATCATGCAGGGACAGTGGAGTAGAAACATGGCTGACTCCGAACGTCCGCTCTGACCCCTGACCCCTGACCCCTCCGTCACTATGTAGAGGACTTAATAGTGAAGTCCGTTAACTGAGCGTTAAACTCACCAGACAGATGAGCACTACTTTCCGTTGGTCACTGGACTCCAGCTTCCTACTCGCTGCCTGCGCCATCTTTGTTTTCTCTCACCCCAAAACAAATCCCATGATGCTTTGCAAAGAAGAGCTTTTGCAAAGGATTCTGGGAGATATCTGCTCGTCTAGTGACCATAAATGATCACTACTTTCCAAGGTGCATTGTGGGGAATTGTGAGTCCTCTACTTTCTGACATTCATATAAAATGGCGTGACCACGAGACAGAGCTCTAGGTTATGGAGGGTTAGAGCGGACGTTCGGACGCAGCCCATGAATGGATCCAGAATCCGGTCCGAGTTCTAATCCAGAACCAGAACCGCCTGTTTAAAAGCTCTGCTAACAGAACAAAGTCTCTTTCCTGCGACGGCGTATTAGGGCCATACAAAAGAAAAATAGAATTTAAATTTCTGAGTTTGAGGTGGCACATTTATGAGATAAACATGCAAATTTATGAAATTAAAACGTACAAAAATAGAGAAAAAATAGCAAATTAAGAAGAAAAAAAAGATGCAAATTTAGGAGACAAAAGTAACAAATTTTTAAGATCTAAACATGCACATTTGCAGAACAATGTGAGATTATAACACACGTTAAAGAATCCGGCTGAAAACAGAGAGCTAGCTCACAGTTAGCATCCACTTCACTGAAACAAAGGAAATAGTCTGACAGGATGTCAGAGCAACATACCCTATCTATTAATGATAGCTCTATGTCTGCTCATTGGAAATCAGTCATGCTTCACATGTTTACATTTTTTATTTTTCAGTAAACTAATAGCTTCTTCATTTGTTACGTCTTATAAATAATAGAATAGAATAAAATAGAATAGAAAATCTCTTTATTATGCCACAATGGGGAAATTCTGCTGTTTACAGCAGAAAAAAAGATTGTAGAAAAAAATGGTCACACAAATGTGGACCTCAGAAAAATTGTATTGAAATAACTAAATATGTGACAGAATGAATAAAATAACAAATAAAATCCTGTACTGTAAAGTATTTTAACAATATAAAACTGATCACCTGGAGAATAAATAACCAATATCCAGGTATGGACATTTTACAGTAATTTGAAAACAGCAGCAGCAACATCAGAGATGTGCAGAATGTGACAGCAGCAGGTTATTTAACTGACTAAGGTAGAAACTGAGCAGAATCAGCAGCATGAATGGAAGAACTGGTTGAGGTTACTGGGAACAGTGGTGGTTCCTAGAGTCTTCCAGCTGCGCGGGAGGAAGGATCTGTGATAACGCGCCCCTGGTGCATTTAGGGTGCAGCAGTCTGTCACTGAAGGAGCCGTTCAGTTCAGCACCAGCTGAACCAGCATGGGGGGGGATGTTCATTTAGTGAGGATCCGTCTGTTTCCCACCTCCTGCACTGAGTCCAGAGGGCATCCAATCACAGCTGGCCTTCCTGATCAGCTGATCCAGTTTGATTAAAAAGGTGTTATAATGTGTAAAAAAGATAAAAACTTGTTTATTCAGTCAGTTTTTAATATGGCTGCTATAAGTGCTTAAAATATAATGATATACTTTTGTTTTTTTAAATCTATCATATTGCTGGAAAACCTTTAGCCTTTATGTTAATGGGAGGAGCCTCTTAATACAAGAAAATGGACACTTTTCAAACTGCAGTCGATCGATATGATCAAGTTTAGATAAAACTCCATAACTTTCATCCCTGCTCATTACTTTAGTAGAAAGTTCATACTTTATCCTAGTTCAGCTGTGTTATGAGGTCAGTTTACCTAAACCTGCTCCTCTATTACAGAAAGTAATAAAGGAGCAGAATTTGAGGACACTTTGATGTATTTTTTTAATTCTCTAAGTTAATGTTAAAGTCTGACGATGCAGCAGAACTTCTGCCCATTTAGAGTTTCCTCATCGTGGCTTTTGATCCATTTGCGAGGACGTCCTGTCCAACATGTCTCTGGTTATTGTCAAAGTCTCGCTCATTGCCAGAGTGGTGCTCCTCTTCGCCTCCTCCGGTCTGACTGTGGTTGCCTCTTTGGGTCCAGGTGATCCACTGCAGCGGCTACCTGAAGGTCCGTCAGTACAGCCTGGACATGTCTCCGTTTGACGGCTGCTACCAGAACATCGGCCTGGTGGCCGTCGGCCACTCGCTGCCTCCCAGCGCCGTGACAGAGATCAAGCTGCACAGCAACATGTTCATGTTCAGAGCCAGCCTGGACATGAAGCTCATCTTCCTCGACTCTCGGTACGTTCTGAGTGTCCGAGCCGCCTGCCTGATATCTGTTGGAGTGTGATGGTGACAGCAGTGTGGCCACGCTGAGGGCCTTCATCCCTGTTGCTGGGTGTCTTCCTCAGGGTTGCAGAGCTAACAGGTTATGAGCCTCAGGATCTCATAGAGCAGACTCTCTACCATCACGTCCACAGCTGTGACTCCTTCCACCTGCGCTGCGCGCATCATTTGTGTAAGTAAGTTTGGATTTCACTTCTAGTACAAATGAGTTTTTTTCTGTGGAGGTAAAATGCGTTGCAGCTTAGCAATAGTGCTGCAGGTAACTTTAAAATCTGCTACAGAAATGATCCGGATCTGTTGTTTCTTTCTGGTTATGTTGTGTCTGACCTCTCCAACATGTCCAGTCAGTTCAGTCAGTGTCTTTGATAGCCCTCATGGCTGACTCGCTCCTCTTGTCCCTGCAGTGCTGGTGAAAGGTCAGGTCACCACCAGGTACTACCGTTTCTTGGCCAAACAAGGTGGCTGGGTCTGGGTTCAGAGTTACGCGACTATCGTGCACAACAGCCGCTCGTCGCGACCGCACTGCATCGTCAGCGTCAACTATGTGCTCACGTAAGTCTGGGCTCCGGCTCCTGGAGCCAATCGTACTTCTGCTCATTTATTTTCCCCCAATAGGACTTTAAATTATAGATTTCATGCATTTCATTTTTGAAAGTAAGAAGGTAAACCTTTAGATGTTATTGGCTTGAGTGTGAGGAGGCTGGACCATTTTACCAACAATCTATATCGTGATTATTTTTATTAGAAATTGCAATTTTATTTTTTCTTTTGCATTAAATTAAGCTTGTAGATGTTTTACCCCTCAGTTTTTGGAAGCTTGCTTGCCCAGAGTCCATTGTTGCAGGACTTTAACCTTTGTGTGAAAAGCTGGAAATCTCTCTATGTTTCTGTGTGCCGACTAACCCACTTGGAGCGTTTTACCGCCACTTCAAGGCCTAGAGGGAGAAATTTAGTGTCTTACTGTTGTTAAATACAGTTCTGGTTCCTTTTACAGTTGCTTTTGTATCTATGCTTCTTTTTCTATGTCTGCTTCTGTCTCCTTGAACCCCAGTGGGCCTCAGGCAGATGGCCAGCCACACTGAGCCTGGTTCTGCTGGAGGTTTCTTCCTGTTCAAAAGCGAGTTTTTCCTCTCCACCTCGTCGCTACAAGCATGCTTAGTGTGAGGGATTGCTGAAGAGTCAATGAGTCGATGCAATCAGCTGGTTTTCCTTAGATAGAAAACTTTGAATCAATCTGACTGGATGATCTGGTGAACTGGAAAGTGACCTGAGATGACATGATGTGAATTGGAGCTATAGAAATAAGCTGAATAGAATTGAATTAAAAATGACAGCACTTCACAGTTTACCGTGAAAAAGCCTTTTCCGGTCACATTAATGTGATTGTTTCTCTTTCTAAAGACTAACACTACCTGAAACAAAGAAGCCGTCTGATTGGTCGCTGCTCCCGGCGTTCCCGGGCTGCAGACATTCCTGTCCTATCTCAGGCTGCAGCCTTTGTCAGGAAGTTTGCTGTGCATGCTCCTTTGCTGGCGTTCACTTCGGGTGGCAGCTTTGTTCTGCTGCCAGCTCCAGATGCAGAATGTAAATATGAGCGCAGAAGCTGCAGACAGAAGGGGGGTTTATCTGGCACTGTTTTCTACATCAGATTGTAAAATAGAGCAGTAACCTGGGCTGTCTGCATGCAGTCTGCTCTTTTATGTTCTGTTATTCTATTATTTCATGGCTCCCTGATGAAGAGCAGAGCACACAGATGAACGAAGCCCATAAAACCGTCCATTAAGCAGCATTGAGAGGCAGAGAAGAGCTTGGCACATCTGAATCCTCTATCAGATGCTAACAGCTTTGTGTTTATGGTTGTTTAATTGATACGTTATAGTTAATGAATATTTAGGATTGATCCCTGCCTTCTTCCCATCAAATATCAGAGGCTTCTGCACTGAAAACCTCCACTGCTCCATTTTATTCCTTTCCTCTCTTTGCATAAAACATAGAGGAGAAGATAAAGCCTGGCAGGAGGCGGCGCTATCTGGGGCAGAGCTAATTTGCACAGCGGTCCAGGTGTGTACAGGGCTGGATAATGCAGGTGAAGGGGGCACCTCACCTGCATGTGAACTCCTACTGCGTGTTCAGCTCTGAGAGCCGCTCATCCTAGAGCCATGTTCTCAGATCTGCTGTGGCCTCCATGATCCATATCTGCAGAAACAGATCCAGTGAAAGGTTCTGTAGTCGTGAGTTCTGATCCAGAACAGCAGGGCATTCTGGGGGATGTAGGCAGAGGGAAGGATTTCCTTTCTCAGTCTAACATTAGAGCTAAGCTGAAAGGTTGATATCAGGATTCTTTTTTTAGCTGTATCACAAAATTCGTACTTCCCTGTTTTAACATGTTGGATTAAATGTAGAAAGACAAACAAACAAGAGATAGACAAACAATCTTAAATAAATTCCTCATTAATCCCTCTAGACTAACAGCCTTCAGTTTGTTCATAACCAGGTGAAATTAAACTTAACAATCAGTCCTTCAGAACAGATTAATAATCTCAGTATCGTGTTTGATTCAAACTGATTAGATTAGATCAGATTATTCTGATGCTCTGTTTTCATTAGCAGGAGTTTAGATCCATTACAGCTACTTCAGAACCAAGCTGAACCAATCTGTTGAGATTTTCTCAATATTTTACATTTTTCTGGCTTTTTGTGCCTCTGGTATCACAGAGTTTTCTAACGATGCTGCCACCTGTGGCCAACACACTTTCTGAAAGTTACAGGTTCTTTTAATTACTCTGAAAATAATACAGAAATGTTCTGATATTAGAAAATATTATTGGTATAATTGACTACAATACTCTAAGTTAAGTAGATGTTTGACTGAGTACCTTTTACTTGTAGTTGAGTAAAATTTTACAATATCAATAGTATTACTGTTGAGAACTCCGTCCACGGCTGGCTGTGACTAATAGGAAGGAACCAGGAGCTGGATTCAGAAGGTCGGTTTCTGTCCAGGTTTCACAGGAGGGCCGCTGCAGACAGAGGAACCGTATTCGGCTACAGGCAGAACAGGAATTAATGTGGAAATGTGAGGATCTGGGGGTTGCTTCCCCAGGCGGCGGACAAGCAGTGGCACCACCAGAAATGTTTCATGGGGGGGCCATATGGGGTCACTAAAAATCTTGGGGCGGCCACTGGAACTAAAAGCCATAATTTCAGGGTTTGAATCTGCTATTGTGGTAAACTGCCTGTAGAAATAAACTAATGGAACTACAATTTACACTGGCCAGTGGGGTGGCCAGTGGGGTGGCTAGGAGGGTGGCCGGTAGGGTGGCCGATTGGGTGGCCGGTAGGGTGGCCAGTGGGGTGGCCGGTAGGGTGGCCGATTGGGTGGCCGGTAGGGTGGCCAGTGGGGTGGCCGGTTGGGTGGCCGGTTGGGTGGCCAATTGGGTGGCCGGTTGGGTGGCCAGTAGGGTGGCCAGTGGGGTGGCCGATTGGGTGGCCGGTAGGGTGGCCAGTGGGGTGGCCGGTAGGGTGGCCGATTGGGTGGCCGGTAGGGTGGCCGATTGGGTGGCCGGTTGGGTGGCCGGTTGGGTGGCCAGTAGGGTGGCCAGTGGGGTGGCCGGTAGGGTGGCCGATTGGGTGGCCGGTTGGGGTGGCCAGTAGGGTGGCCAGTGGGGTGGCCAGTGGGGTGGCTGGTTGGGTGTCCAGTGGGGTGGCAGGTGGGGTGGCGAGTAGAGTGGCTAGGGCATTGCACAGGGTGGCCGTGACAGAGAGTTAACTGATGTTGCACCAAACAGGGAGATTAATACGAATGATTGAGCATAAATCAGAGCGTTTGATCAGCTTTAATGAATCAATTAACTGAAATGGACTAAGAACCAATCAGAGTTCATCCTGTCATTCTGGGAACCTGTTCTGTTTTTGTCTGAACTCCAGGAATGATCTGCAGGTCGTTGCTGAGACATTTTCTCCTTTTGTTGATAATAACCTTAACAACCAGAAACATTTGCAGAATAAAACCATAAATACAGTGGAGCTAAAGCACAGAACGGATTTGTGCGCTCTGCTGAATTAAGCATGTGGTAAATACCAGCGCTCTTCAAACCGAGGGGAAGATAATCTCTGAATCGCTTCGGCTTGTAAATGAGTGTTTGTGTGCAGAGACACTGAGACTAAGATGCAGCTTGGATCACTATTTGTCTCTAGTAAACCTCCAGGTTTTTTCTGTTGCCTCAAACCTGATTCATCTTGGACGGTGAAAACACTCAGGCAAGAAATCAATTCCCATTTCCCAGCAGCGAGATGCCCAAACATTTTCCTGTGGGCCTGGTTTAGCCAGACACAGCCTTTAATCTCTGCGTGTGTTTGACAGGACAGCTTTTCCTCTGTGGAGTGTTTGTTAAGGGCCTTCCTGCAATCCTTCTGGTAAAACAAGCTTCCAAACAGCCGTTACCGCCTTCTTAACACACCCCAGCTCCTCCCGCCAGCCGTGCTCATCCTCACACTCAGACACAGCCCTCCACATGCTGCTCCGCTAAGCTCCCTGATTAAGCTCTCATTTCCAAACAGATGGTGGTGATTTTCTTCACCTAAAAAGAAAAATAAACACTAAGGTGTCTGAACTGTTTGCGGCCCCTAACGAAGAGCCGACGGCGCTGGAATCCATCTTCATCTCGCTGATCGGATCATTTCTGCTTCTTTTTCAGGGAAACTGAATATAAAGGTTTGCAGCTTTCTCTGGATCAGGCTACGCCCAAGGCCGCCTTCCCCTTCAGCAGCAATAGCGCCACCAGCAGCCATCCTGAGAACTGCAAAGCCCTGAAGAGCAGAGCGATGCGGCTCAAGACCAAATCCAGGCCTTCGCCGTACACACAGGTGAGGATTCCAGCAGCGCGCTCCAGATTCTTGCAGGCTGTGGTGCAGAGAAGTGAGCAGATGCTAAAGGGGACGTAGCTAACAAGCCGTTTCAGAGTGCAAGCACTACGGTATAAAAACTGGGACTTATTAAACCCAAGAATACTTTGCTCTGTTCAGCAGCTTAATCTCCACCTTCCTAAAACCACTTTCCTCTTTTTTCATCACAGTGGGGATTTTTTCTAGTCCATAAAGTAAGGTGACCAAATTTCTGCGATCTAATCTGGGGGCATTTTCAGCTCGTAGATGAAAATAATTACATATCATGAACATTAAAACAGGAAACAGGGACAGTGATGCTTTCATACGTTTTATACATATTTATCATTATTTAAGCAACAAAAATCAAGCTTAAAAAAAACAGCAAAAAAAAAGGTATAACTCTACTTAGAATCTCTAACTCTTTGTAGATATAAACCAAAGGTCACCAATTAGTTCTAAAAACATCTTTAGATGAACCCTTGTTATTTCCTGGAGAACCACTGAACCAGCTTAGCTCCTTATAAGGAGCTTTTTTTTTTTTTTTTCCAATCCCGGCCCGAGAATGGAACCCGGGACCTTGTTGCTGCAAGGCAACAGTACTGCCCACTGCCCCACCGTGCAGCCAGAAAATATATAAACATGTTTCGAAATATTTTTATTTTTTTATTACATTTTTATTCGTTTTTTTTTCTTTATGCCTTAATCAGTGTCATTAGATGAGTGGTGCAGCACTCTAGCGCCCCCTATTGTCCAGCAGCCACTGCCTGAGATGTACTAACCTCTCATTTCTCTGGATTTTAGCTGTAAGGATTCATTGAGTTATTCAAGGACTGCAATTCCTAAAATTCCTCATCCAGCCAGTTATCCGCCTCCAGGCTTCATTTCGTATCACTCACTGGGCTCTGGGTCGGCGGCTGATGCTAACGTTAGCCTAGCCTACAGAGGAGGCTTCATTAATGTTAAAGCAACCAGAAAGACCAAGCTTTTAATATAAAGTGATGCTAGAATTTTATTTTTATCATCATTTTATTTTCCTATTCAATAAAATAACTCCATTATTAGCATCTTTCCATGCACTAATTTTACTCATGAAATAAGCTGATATAATAAAGCAAACAATCTACAGAATCAAATTATTTTTATTCGAGTTCTCGATTAGTATTAAGAATGATTAATAGAATAATGGATTAATAAAATCATTTTGTTACAGCCCTACTCCATCTAACGAGGATTGATCTGTGCTGTGCCCTTCAATGCATTTATGTTCTCTAATATTTAATCAGATAACCTTGGGACTGTCCTGTGTTGTTCTGTCACAGTGAGTGTTTAACAGGTGAGAGGAGGATTAAAGCTCATATCTGGTTACAGTTAAATCTGTTAATAACCATCATCAAGAAAATGATGAATGGATATTACAGTTTGGAATAGTTTTTCAATTAATAAAGCCCAAATTACCTTCAACCTAATGGGAAATACAAAATAAAAAAGTAGATATATAGGGGGGGCTGTTTGTAAAGTTAAACAGTTAAACATTAGGAGCAATATTTATGGTTATTTAGCATGTTTTAAGACAAAAATAAGGGGGCTTATTTATTCTCATTGTCATTAATTCATTTATAAAAATTGAAGTTCCAAACTACATATTTAGATTATCAGTTAAGAAAATGGTCAGCAAGTTAAATATTTATATAAGATTACACAAGTTGAAGTGTTTAACACCAGAGAAGGAAAGAACAACCAAACCTTTCTTAACGAAACCAAACCAAATACCTTCATTTGCATTTTAAAACATGGATCCCTTTAAGTGTACAGCCTGCAGGGTGAGACGGGGAAATTCTGGTCTAGGCTCTGGTTCAAGCCCCACTCCCACAGACTGCCGCTCAAGACCCTACACTGCTCCCTAGGTTCCGCACAATGGCAGCCCACTGCTCCCCAAGGGGAGGGGTTAAATGCAGAGGTAGATTTCCCAATGTGAGATCAATAAAGTGAGTTCAATTATCAATTAGCAGAGGTGGAAGGCTGGTGTTCAGCCAGAGCAGCATACCCAGTCAGAGCAGCATACCCGGTCAGAGCAGCATACCCATAGCCAATACCTTTTTATTCCTTTAGTTTAGTACGGCAGCTAAAAAATAAAATCCTTTAAACTACTTCAACGGGCATGTTTAGTCATGAAAAAAAAAAAGCAATTTAATTGCTTACTTTTGGTGTTTTTTGAAGAATATCTACATATGATCTTAAATATATATATGTATATATATATATATATATATATATATATATATATATTATTTTTGTACATGACTAAAGGGATACACTGTTGAGGTAGTTTAAAAGTCTAGTTTTGTAAAAAACCAAAGGATTAAACACACATCTGACTTGGTGCGCATGTGTATTGACTATGGGTATGCTGGTCTGACGGGGTATGCTCATCTGACAGAACACCAGCGGCTGGAAAGAAACTATTTCACTTAAAGAAAGAAAGAAGACCAAGAAAAAATAAAGTCCAAGAGAAAAACTTACAAGGAAGAAAAGGAAACAGATTTCTTGGAATTACAGGAGGCCCTGATGGAGAGATGATGAACTGGGAGACATTTGGAGCTGGAGAGATGATTACTGGGTAGAGAGCAGGTAGCTGATTAATACCAGCTGTGAAGGAAACTGGAGTTAAACTGATGAGAAACAACAGACGGAGGCAAGGAAACAAAAAACAGAAAAGAACAAAAGTAACCACAACCCATCTTAGGAAAATTAAATTCATATCAAATAAGTTAGTAAAGAAACACTTTAAAAGACGCAACTTAAAAACATGAGAGAAATAGAACACAAAACTTAAGAAAATACGGTTTACTAGAACTATGATCTACAGAGTAAATTAAACGACAGACTTTAGATAATCAGCAGAATTAGACAACAAAAGGTTGAGGAAACTCTGGGATGTAGTAAACCGGTCCTGAAGGTCTGGAATGGTGAATGGTCTGAACTCATAGAGAGCTTTTTCCTCCGCTGTAGCCGCTGTTGTCCTGCAGCTTTGGATTCATCTCTGATGCTTCAACCTCCCAAGCTAAAATTGGTTGAAAAGACATGATTTGAAATGACGTCTACATTTGGTTGAAAAGTGAATTTTCAGATCATTGAAAACTGAGTTTGCAAATTCTTTTCAACATCTATTATTGGACTAATGTGGGACAAAGTCGGAACCAAACTGCCCAATTTTCAACAACTATATCTGGACTAAATCCAGACTATGACGAACCGACCAGATGTGGCCTAAAAACCAACGTCTGAATGTTTGGCGGAATGAGCTCCTCAGTATGCAGCCCCCCCCTCCAGAGTCCTGCTAATGACCTGCTTTTTGGATTCAGGCTGTTTAAGCAGAGAAGCGTCTAAAAGGTCCAGGATCTTCAGGACTGGCTTAGAGTCACTATAATACTGTCCCAATAAGTTTATCACACTTCGTTATGTTCAGAATATCCCAACCATTTTTAGCCAAAGTCATTTAGCTAGAACTAGATGGAATGTTTCTCTAAAAACACCAACTCTTCCTTATTGGACGTTTCCTTTATGTGAAAGCGCTAATTAAATCAACTCTACCAAGAAGAGCTCTGGCCCCCAGCAGCTGTTACACTGAGTCCTAGTTAATACCTGGGAACTGTATGCCTTCTGGTGTCGAACATCTCGTTATTAAATGTGTTTGATAAAAAAAAAGGGAGACTCTTTTTCCTTCAAAAACGATCCTATTTAATGCCTTTTTCTTTCTCAGGTCATAATGATCTGTAGAAACATTTAACTTCAACTTTATTTGAATTAGACCCAGCAGGGTGCAGATGTCACCTTCCTTTACCCACTGCCGGGTACACTGTACAAGTTTTGTCCTTTTCGGTCAGATTCTCCAGGGCAAGAATTTTTTTGGATTGGGTTGAGTTTCATCCTCATCCTGTGTCCTGACTTGATAGTCAAGGACTAGTGCTTAGGGGTCGGTTTGGGATTCAGCATTTAAGCTGATTTACCAGAACCTCGAGCACTGAGCATGTGCAACCAAGGGAGTTCTTCTTCTTGTTCCAGATTGCAGAGTCAGACCAGCCATCTCTCGGCGCTGAAGCCAATGTGTGTTTTTTGGACGTAAAGTGTGAGCAGGTAGATCACGTCAGAGCGTTACAGTGGAACAACAAGCATTGTGAGCTGTGAACTTTGGAACCCTGCGGTTTCACTTGAAAGTATCGTACAGGGTATGACCGACTGACACTCCAGGGAGTTCTTTTGCTAACTTGATCAGTTCCAGGCTATACTGTAGAGGCAGGGTTGGACTGAAAATCCTGGTGTTTAGTTTTAATCACTGATTCACAGTGGTGAATGGCCGCTTGTTGAACTTCTTTCACTGGTTACCTCCAAAATTTTACTAATGGTAACATTCAAACGCAAGCATAAACCCAACCAGCTTTTGTTTAGTGTCTTAATGTAGCATCCTAAACGTTTGCCTTCTTCTTCCCCACTGCTGCAGTATCCCAGCTTCCAAGCAGAGCGGTCAGAGTCAGACATGGAAAGTCCGTGGGGCAGCAGTCCCCTCACAGACTCGGCTTCCCCTCAGCTGGAACGTAGCGAAGGCTTGGACGCCTCGTGCATCTCCAGGAACTTTTCTGATCCACGCCACCTCTGCCACAGCTTGTCTGAAGAGCAGCATCACAGCGTCAGAGATTTCCACACACACGGTCAGGGGCAGAGCTGTGAGAGGGCTCGATGTGATGCAGGCAGATACTTTGTCGGCGCTCCTCCAGCCTGCAGGGACTCGTGGTTCGCCTCGGCCCGTCCCTTCGTCCCGCTGGCTAAGGGTTGCTTCGACGGCCACGATGGATACAGCGGCAGCGTTGGGCGCATCCCAACAGTCCTGAGTGAGCAAGGTGAGGACTGACCTCGCGGCCTGTGTCCTGGCTGCACAAATGTAACTTGGAGGTGGATTCTTGAAGAAGCTGCTTCCAGTGACATGGATACAGTTTCTCTCTTTAATGGTCCTGTTGTTGCTCCCTCTGTAGGCGCAGCCCACTGGGAAGAAGACAGCATTGTCAGCTCCCCAGATGGTGGCTCGGCCAGTGACTCAGGGGACCGCTATCGGGCAGATCGCTACTCCTGCAGCCCAGAGGAACCCAGTAAGATCGAGTCTCTGATCAGGGCCACGCAGCAGATGATCAAGGAGGAGGAGAGTCGAACACAGTTGGCAAAGGGCTTTGAAGACACACCGCCAGGGCTTGCCAGCGGACTGCAAAGGGCGGCTGCTTCATGCTTCACCGCAGAGTACTCTCAAGGGCCCCCACAGACTATGGTGTACAGGAGCTTTAATCAAGTGATCAGCCCTAATCCTAGCCCCACCCCTCTGTCCAGACTTAGCAGCCCTGGTGCCGAGCGTTTGCACAAGCCCAAAGACTACCTCCAGACCAACATGGCTCCCCTTTCCTTGCAGTTGCACCACCCTTTGGGTCGGTTAGGACCATGCTCAGCCTCCCCCACACAAGCCCCCGCACTCTACCCCTCCCACAGCCATCCACGTTCCTATGTAGACAAACATCCTGCGTATTCCCTGACGGGCTACACCCTGGAGCACCTGTACGACCCTGAGAACCTGCGGGGCTGTTGCACCTCTGTTAACACTGAACCCACCCACTACGACCACTTCCTCACACCAGGAGAACAAAACCCTGGACATAAAGGCCCCTCGGTCATTATCAGCAACAGCAGCTAACGCTCCATAACCCCCACCCGGGGGGGGCGGAGCCACAAAGCTACCTGAGCTAGCTGGCTCTGTGGCCGAAGGGAGACTTCTTTTAGTCTGTAAGGAAGCAACAAACCAGGCATCCATTATAATGTTTGTTTCTGTGGGAATGTGGAAAAACACCAGTGCCTGAAATCTGAGCAGATCATTCAACATCCTTACAGCTTACCTCCGTAATTTCTGCTGAACGACAGGATCTGATCCCAACGCTGACCTAGAGAGACCAGGCAGGAGTCGCTCTCCTCATTCAGAGTCGTCCTCTCATCCTCACGTCTTCCTGTAATCCGCTGGTTTCCTACGCTGCTCCTCATGTACCCTGTCCTGCATGTTTTAGCTGTCTGCTCGATGCATCACACCAGAAAACATCCGATCATAAACAGGCTTCTGCAGAGGAGGAGCCCTTTTTATAATCAGGAACGCTGGAACAGAGACTCACCTAAAACATGCAGGGCTGGGAACCGCTGCTAATCACTGAGGCCACAGCCAGCACCGTTTCAGTCTAAAGCAAAGAGCTTTTTCACTGACACCATTTGATTAAAAGCTCAAACCCAGAAACCAGGCCTGTTCTGGTACTGAAGCAACCAATAATCTGTTATATGGAGCTTTCACTCCTGTTTTGAATGTGCATCAGTAAGATGCAGGTAAATCAAAATGCTAATTAGAAGCTTGTTATGTTTTATATAGGAAACGAAGGAGTAGATCGTGGCTTAACCTGAAACACACCAGAGAAAGAACAGTCTGTGATGTTAAACATGTGAGAATCCTGTCCTAAAAACATTTTACTATGCAGTCAAAGGAATCATATTAAGATCTTCTTCATCCTCTCTGAAAGGCTGGATGAAGAAGGTAAAGAGTCACCGCCATCCATATAAAAGTCCCTGCATTTGTTAATCAAATGGCTGAATTCCTGAGCATAGACCATTTTAACGAGTCTTTTATTTGAAAAAGAGCTAATAGGAGACATGCAGAAGCGTCAACAGCCAGGAATCGAACCCACGACAGCGACCGTCCCATACAATAGTGATGCTTTTAGCCCCTGTGCCACCGCCGCTCCGCAACAATCCGGTCCTCATGTAACTTTATTTTATGTCAGAGAATTAATTTTTTAGATTTTTATTTAATTAATTTTCCTGTAATTAGTTTCCTGAGCTTGACCAATCTGCTTCAACCTGCACTGAATCATGGGACATCATACGATACTGTGTGCCGGATCCATCCTTCTAATCAGCTAAAGCAATGAGGCCTGTGAGGGAGTCTGATGCTACGTTCAGACCGCACGCTGCAGAGGCAGCAGAAGCAGCTGGTTTACATGCAGAGGCAATGGTTGAATCAAGGAGCAACAAAAGGTCCCACAGAGCGTTTTGAGCAGCTTCTCTGCAGCTGATGTATGTGACGCACTTCAGAAGCAGCAGCTGCTGGAGTTGGAAAATGTAACTTTAGCTGCTGGACGCCTCATCAACCAATCAGAGGAGCTGATCTGGGAGCTGGCAGGGAGTCAGACGCAGCACTGCTGATGCAGAGCCGCCATGATCACTCCTCTGAAACAGTTTATTAACGCCAAATTAACTCAAATGTAGAAACCTGCCGCAGAATATGTTGGCTTTATTACTCTGGTGGCTGCAGTTTGGATTAAATGCCTGAAAAACGCCATAACATCTACTTCCAGCCGCCACCAACAGGAGGGGAAAACCCTGGAGAGGCTCCCGGGCTGGAGGCAGCTGCTGCTGGGGATTCCAGTGACAGTACGTATGTGGGGGTCTGAGCTGCTCCCACAGAGAAATAATCTTTGAAGGCAGGATGGTAAATCTGGATGAACTGACTGCACAGACCATGTTTTCTTAAAGAGGACTTTCTCACTTCAACATAGATTCTAACTACTTTCTACCCGGGCTGATCACAGCTAATATAGCTGCCATTGTTCCAGGCGGAGAAAGGATAGAGTAGTTCCCCCCACCAAGCATCAGACCCTACCTTATCACCCCGCAGCTAGGAGCAGCAAAGATGCTTCAGCTGCGCCGACAGAACTAAACCTCTAAAAGCATCTAAAAATGAAGCAGCATCGCTGCTTTTTGCTGCTCCTTGCCCAACAAGCGCATTCTGAAACGTGAAAGCATTAGGCAATAGGATTGGTGGATTGTGGCAGCATTCGGCACAGCACTGTGATGTGTAACCCCCCCAAACACCAGACGTAATTCAGATGTTGGTTTTTAGGCTAAATCTGCTCAGTTCGTCGTAGTCTGGTTTTATGTTTGCTCGGTCTGATTTCGTCCCACTTTAGTCCAATAATAGATTTTGAAACTTACGGCTTTTCACTTTTCAACCAAATGTAGACGTAAATCATGTTGTCCTTATAATGACTTTTCAACCAATTCTTTGCTCGGTGGGATGCGTATAAAAACATGAGCCTTGAACTGGGACACACCCAGTGGTTACCAGTCCCCTCCAGGAAGCACCAACCTTAACAGCCACTTCTCCAACCCTTAGAGCTCAATCCTTTCTGCTGAAATTTTAATTAGCTCACTTAGCAGTAATAAGATGCTGCTTTCAAACCGGACAGCGTGTCAAAAAAGACGCAGAGCCCCCATCAAGATGCAGAGTCCCAGAAGAGTGAAACGTACCTTAGGGTAGGACCCCTTGATGTGTCCACCGTAGACTTTGAATGAAAATCAGGCCCGCTGACGCTCAAACCACCTTCAGTTTCTGCACATAAGCTTAGAAAATGTGTTTTCAGGTTGCAAAAGGTCTCAGCCTTCCTGGAGGAGAGCTTAATAGCTCAATCACCAGGAGTGGAGAGGCTCTCACATGGGAGAGACAGACCCACCAGAAAACAACTAATATTTCACAACAAATGAATACTTCATGGTCATAGGCGGCTCTAGACATGAGCCAAGAGGGGCCAGTGCTTTGGCCCCTGCACTGTAAACATAATGCAATATGATGATTTACTGGCACAGAAACAGTAGCTGATTAGCTCTGTGTGACGGTCTGTTTGCACCTGAAGCCAAAACACGCAGCGCCACAGCCAGTCTTTGGGGAACACTGGTGGGTAACTGTGTAGACGGTGAACAAGCTCATCATACCGACACACGGACACCCACAATCCTAGCTAGTTCCTGATTGGCCCTCTTGCGTTGAGGCGTGGAGTAATATATCAATATTGGGCATAAATCAAAAATATCTGCTTTATACCTGCAACAAGCTAACTGCAGCACAATTAAGATTAAAAATCTGTAAAATTCTGTTGGTTCAACTGATTCAGATGTTAGAAAACTTTGAAAATAAAGAAGAAACTGAGGGTGATTTGTTTGGAGCGTCGCTGTCCGTCTACCCGACTCGTCCACAGCATCCACCTGTTAGAGCGAACTGAGTTTCCAACATTTCATACTGGAATCAATGCTTTCAGTTAAAGTTATCTCCTCTGATTTGATCGTTGTTGCCGAGGAAACGCTTTACTGCACAGGTTAATCCTGGAAACTACAGGGTGTCCGTTTTAACCTCACACACTAATATGCAAAAGCCATTCTTGTCACTTTCTCACTCATTGTTTGAAAAAAGAGATAAGAAACAGGATAGATGCACTCATGACCTTCATATGACATAACGGTGATGTCCGGACGGCGGCTGGAGGCAGATTGGGTCTGTGTCCATATGCAACTCGTTGGGATGTCAGGCCAGGCAGCTGGAACGACCTGTTCAGCGGTGAAGCAGCTGCTGATGAAAGCGATGTTGGCATATTTTTTACTAAACGATTCAAGTGTCAATATTTCCTTTTTTATGTCCTTCTCAGCTTCTAAATGAACCTATATTTATACAAGTTTGGACTTTTTTTAAATTTGATTTGCCAAAGCCTGAAACGTGTGTCATTTCTTAATGTTATTTATAATATTACTGTAAATATGCTCAGAAAAGAAATTTCATGTGTAATCACATGTGCAAAAAGTGTATTTATTGAATAAATGTCTTCATGTGATTTTTGAGAAATGAGTTTGGAGAAACCTGCAGTCAGCTCCAGTCTAACAGCTTGTTTAATGAGTGTGTTTGACATATTCTACAAGATCACTAAATAAACCCTTTTTGCAGGGATGTCTCAGTTTCTTCTTCTATCTGTTGCTTTTCCTGGTTTATTATCCAGCAGCTCAATTCCTCAAATCCTTAATGATTGTAAAGAAAAAAGGCAGAATTTTGTCAAACAGAGATCTCAGAATCCAGTCCTGAATGTCCGAGTCCTGCAGCTGTTGGATGAGTTTCTGCTTTAAAGGAAAAGCGGCCA
>JAGKQL010000063.1:789989-804631 GCA_018398635.1 Cyprinodon brontotheroides
CTATGTCCTCCAGCAGTCTAAGCCTATAGCAGCAGAACTATGGAGATCAAAACAATTATGGCTCTTGACTATTTTGGCAACTGCATTAAAAAGATATCTAGGATTATTTTTATTCTCCTTATCAGTGAGTGAAATGCTGCTCTTGTGTTATGAAGGGTCATCTTATACAGCACTAAACTTTTTTTCCAGACTAGGTGAGATTCCCGTAGGCATGTAGAACGCCATTTTCTCTACCGTTACCTCTATCATTAAAGTTATTCTTTTTCAAAGGGGCTACATTGTTATGTTTGGTTTCAGAGATCTGACTCACATGCAGAGACACCAAGGAGACCAGACTTATTAAAGTGGTTTATTATAATCAAATGGTGGTTTCTTCCAGCACAGGAACACAGGGCAACCAGGTTTATCTCACGCCTCCCCTCCCATTGGCTAAAAAAAGCTGGGTTGCACACCCCCCCTCACCTTCTACTGGCCGCTGCGTGGTCTCTGTCACCACGCCGCTGTGTCTTTGGTCATATCATCACACTGGGTTAGCATTGATGATGCCATTAGCAGGATTCTAGGTGTTCTTTTGTTCCTCCAAATCTCCCTCACGAGCGCTGCGCCATGTTTATCGATTAGAAGCAGAGTTATTTTGCCGTGTTAGATCAGATGCAACTGCTGCAATGTTTTCATGTATGATCGTTGTGCTCAGTGGTATAAAATATCAGGTCGACCGGGTCTGATCTTCCCACAGCATGCCAATCAGAGCTGAGACGTTTGAAGGCGATTTTAACGTATCAATGAGCCGTTCCCATTGCCACTAAAAGCCGATTGTTTCCAGGTTTAGACAGTTTTTTTGGGCCAGTTGTAAAGGAGTATACAAGAGGCTGATGTTACAACAGACATTACATACTTAGATTCAACACCTGTAGATACCTGCTGGCTGATACCCAGAGGCTGGTGTGCAATAATGGAGAAAAAATTCTGGCCTTGGGTGAAATTAAAACATTTTTAGCATGGAGTATACTACACTCTTTTTTCCCCCACAACAATTTCCAGAGATTTCTACTGAGATGTTTGTTGCTCAGTTTCCTTTCTGAGATATTACTGACAAAATAAAATGCTTCAAACTGTCACGATGGCGGCTCCTCTGAGTGCTTGCTGAGGATCAGGTAATCAAATATTTTTAATCCAAGGCACCTGGCTGCTTTTAGCCGCCGTAATCTCTTAACGAAGCGAAAGAGGTTGGACTTATTCCTCCCAAGCTGTTTTTGTTTAGCTTAGTTCTCTTGAAATAACAACACATGTTGATCAGTTTGATCTGTTTTCATTTATAGAATGGTTTTATTTCATGTAGGACTTAGAACTAGATTATTTTTCTGTTCTGTTTTTGGTCATTTGGTTTGCATTTTAACTAATACTCTTTAATTTTGTTTAAAAAACAAGTCTTTTTTTTCCATTGTTGCATTTTTCTTCTTCAGTTATCCTTTAAAATAAGTATATAAGATAGCAGCACATCCGTCACTATGTCCGACACGTCATCATGCTTAATCGCTCTGGTTTTCTCATTAATGTTGTAAGATGAGATGGTCTCTATCCATCTTACTCACTCCCCCTCCCCGCCACCACACACAGATGCACACAAACACTTCTTCAACAAAACTGCTGTCCCACACAGACATGCCTCTGTGAAGTGGTTTTTTTAGGGAGGGGGTGGCCGCTAATGCTCTTTTTACAGTCGCATTAATCCCTCTGTTCGCAATTTCACGCACAGCTTGGGCTTTGGTGTTATTTTCACAACCTTTCACCACTAATTCCTGTGAATCCTGAAATGCTATCCCTCGCCTTCTCCTACCCCCCGATCTGTGGGCTTCTCTGTTTTCTCCAAAGGCAAGGAAAACTTCTCCTCCATTTCTACTCACCAAAGTCAGGCTACAGGCAGAAGGTGTGTCATGTGTGACAGAACTTTATGAGGTCCTGAGCACCAGGTTTGAAGGCACACTAACTTTTGGCTCCACTGTTAAAATGGTCAACAGGAAGGGGACTCCAGTGGTGTCAGGTTATACTTTGCTGATGTTCAGAGTCATAAATAGTTCTCAGTGTAAAGTAATAAACACCACATATATGTTTGTAATGCGGGAACTCTAAACTAACGTCAATCTGCCATTCTTCTGTAATGAATTTTTAATATACTGTACATCTGGCTTGATTTGACTGGGGTCCTCTACCAGAGCCCTGGGAGCTTGAGGGTTCTACCAGTATCTTTGCTGTTCCTAGAACTGCACTCTTCTGGACTGAGGTGTTATATAATCATATAATCTGTAAAACTCCCTGCATAATTATAATAAAGCATTTTATATGCATAAAACAGCGGAACACATTGGCGATAGCAATACTACTCCACACTTGTGAAAGTAAAATCTGTTGGGCTCTTTTTGGCATCAATGCAATTATTCTTATTGCCACGTGCCAGACAAGGACACTGTAAAAAAGAGATGACTTCAACAACTCCTCATTCCTAAGTGGTGGACTTGCTCTTCCGGGACTTCCCATTTGCATGTTTTTTTTTAATGTTCCACTTTGATAAAACCTGGAACTCAACGATAATTCAGACATTTTGAATTTGAAAAACCTTCCTGGATGGGAAGAAAAACGTCTTCAAAGAGAGCCAAAAATCTCATCAAATAAATTTTATTAAAACCGAAGGAAACCTCATTTTAGCTAAAGAACATGTTAAAATGTGATTTTCAAAATTAAATCAATATTTAAAGCTACAGTGCGTAATAATTACAGGGATATACAGTCAGAAATGTAATATATTATACATAAATATGTTATTATCATCATCATCTGAGCTCAACCTCTTAACCTTAATATTTAGCGTTGCCCTTAGAATTCGTTATTTATAATTACACATAGGAGCTGGTCTACGCAGCCATGGAGGCGAACATCTTTAACATTTCTGACGGCGCGGAGCCAACAAACTAGCGATGCGAGATCGCCCATTACGCTCGAAAACTACGACAAGTTGAGAGAGATGAACTGAGGCGGTACTGAAATCTTATAACCTACACACACAGACTAATGAAATACTATCTGTAAGAGTATCTATGTAAACAAACCTCATCACTTGAGAAGGTAGGTGATCGCGCGGGCGTTGTGGAAGACATTTTGTCCACGTGCTTTCGCCCATTACTGTTGGGGAAGCGGTGGGGAGATATTCGTATTTGCTTTTCTGCGGTCTGCAGTCTGACGTTAGATGTCACTGAAAATTATACACTGTAGCTTTAAAACTTAATGAAAAAGAAAAAAAATCGATATTGTTCATGTTTTTTAAAAACAAAGAGCTTTTAAGTTTCATTCCTGATGTCCGTCATTACTGAACGGAAATAAAAACATATCTTTACATTTATCCCTTTAAAGGACACTCTGTGAATTACCTCGAAAATCAGACAAGACCTTATTAGTTTTGTAGCATATGGATATTTTGATGCCAAAAATTAAGGTCAAGGTAATAACTAGAAATGGCCAATTAACCTAATATATTAAGAATTAATAGCAAAATCGCTTCTATGAGAAATTCAAGAAAAACACTGAGAGTGAAAGAAATACTTTTTTCATACTATTTGTTTGTTAGAACATAAAATGTTAACGCTGATAAAGGTACTTACATTTTTTACTATTTAAAATTAGCTTATTAACTATTTAAGTTTAATTTTTTACTTTTCATTAAGCTTTTTACCTTATTTTGTTTTTAACTTGTTAACTTTTTTCAACTTAATTTACAGTTGGTCATTTTTATTTTAGGGCTCATCTAATTGGTCAAATGCCAAAATAAGATGTGCAGCCATGTAGCAGTAAATTTGCTGAACATAGATCTTGTGCTTCTAGACCTCACTGAGGGACGGGGGGAGAGGGACTCCATTTGTAGGTGATCAAAAACAGTAACTCGCCCTATAAACAGTTGTTGTGCTGTGATTTACATAATAGTGAAGGAAAAAGTAATTGATCTTGTGAAGGATTGAACCCTGCGTGGACGGTGACCATCTGTCGGCTGCTGGGAAACATAGAGGGGAACAGCAGCGGAGCAGCAAGCTGTGTGTTTAAGGAGATAACGAAGAACAAAGGGAGAAGACCACATTCTCTATGCTGAAAGTCACATGTACCCATCATTTAACCGGGAGCAGAGGAAGGATCCCAAATGTGCCTCCAACTTAATGTCCGAGTGAAACGGCTTTGGGCGCCAAAACCCTGAAGGTTACTGGGAAACACAATATGTGCAATATTTTTTCTTTTTTTTTTTAGATTTTATTTTTTCAAAGTTTTTAGTACAACATTAATAACACAGAACAGTTCCACATAGAGAGCAGCTGGCAAAAATGCAGCTTGTTGAAAGTAGCGATGGATCATGGACCATTTTAACCTGTAGGAGTCCCATTTTGACCAAAGTTTGTGAAAAATGTCCAGTTTCAAGTGAACTTTAAAAGTAATTTGATCCGTGTTTCTTATTTCAGTCATAATTTCAATCCAGTTTGAAATCGTGGGGGCTGACTGAGTTCATCCATTTCTTAGTTATGGCTTTTTTTCCAGCAGCAAGCATTATATTCCAAAGGTATTTGTTTACTGTGTCCATTGCCGGTGTTTTCAGTCCAAGGTACATGGTCATGAAGTTGAAAAGGACATTGACGTTATAAACAGTTTGCATTACATTGTTCATCTCTTTCCAATATTTCTGGATAACTGGGCATTCCCAAAACAAATGATAATGATGCGCCTTTAGGCGCCAACATCCTCTCCAGCATCCAGTGTTCCCTTTGTGAATAATGAGCGCTTTCTCCAATGGTGTTATAAAGAAACGTGCGATATGCCACTTTTCTAATTCCAAATTCTTTCCAGATATGTGATTTTGTTGTCTTCCATTGAGATAAACATACACTTTCCCATTTATCTTCAGTTAAATTTATTTTTAATATAAGTAGTAGAATGGTTGTCTGGGTTATTAATACAAATGTATAGTTTTGATATTAACCCTCCAGGAAGATTTGATTTATATGCTTTAATGAAGAGATCTATCAATGGGTTGTCGTCATTCTGCTTGATTTCTACATTGTAGTAATTTCTTATCTGTAAGTACCTATAGAAATCTTGATTCTCTAAGTCAAAGGTTTATTTTATCATTTCAAAACTTTCAGTGTGATTTTGTTTTACAATTTGGTAGAACATTTTCAGGTCTTTCTGAATCCATAATTTAAATCTTGCATCTGTGCAATATTTTTTCATGTGAGTCAGCAAAAGATGATGCACTGATGGCAGCTCTGCTCCATCTTCTCAGTTAATCTATTAGATTTATACATCAGCTGAAACTGGTTCTGATTGGTCGAGTCAAACAGGGACTCTTTGCTATGCGCCACGCCCGCTCGATCTCTATTCATTCACTGGATTGCTGATAGCCTGAAAAAAGTGAAGTCACCGGCTACTAGGGGTGTAAATAATAATCGCTTTGTATCGATGCATCGATCCAACAGCCGACGCATCCGGATGCATCGACATCGCTCGCAAAGAGAATCGAATTCATGTTTTTTCCTCCGGCTCTATTTTTATCCATTTGCTCCTGGATGTAATTTTCCCTCCCCGTGCTGGCGGTGCCGCTGCAAACCTATTTTGCCCTCCTACCGCGCCTTCTGGTTATACTCTACAGCAGTGTGTTGCAGTGAGCTTGATGCAGATATTTTTTGATTTATGCTTCGGGGTATTGAAGCGTGGTCTGTGCTACACCGCCAGGGGTCTCAGATACCTAATCGCAGGCGGCGGCGGTGAAGTGGGTGGCCAGCTTGAAGTCCCGGTTTTAACGGAGGGACATGCTGAGGGCCAAAAAAGGGCGGAGATCTCAGCTGGAAAAGGGTCCCAGCGCTTCACGCGACCTCGCCTTCTAGCTGGTCAAACTTCAACGCAGTTGTTTTACGCAATTTCCGGTCATTAAAACAAAACAAGCCGCCTCCCTGTCTGGGCGGCGCTCAGCTACAATTTCCTGGAGTAGGAGCAGCTGAGCTGCCTGTGGAGGGGGCGGGACGCCTGGAGCTGGGGTATTGCATTGCACTCATTGCACTGATTTTGGTGCAGTATTTTTGGATGTAAACTTTTCTACTTCTGTTATTTGCTGTTGTTTTCTAAAAAAAAAAAAGCATAACGATATTACAGCTTTCATTGATTTATTTCAAACTTGAAAACTTTGTTTAGCCTGTGATTGGTAAAAAAAATACATTAATTAATTAATTAATCTGGAACATGTTGAATCGTGGAACTGGTGTATTCTTGAGTATCAAAATAATCGACATAGGGGTCAGGAAATCGATACCGAATCGAATCGCCAAGTGATGGGTGTGTGATTTACACCTCATCGCTACCATCTTGTACCCTACTGTCACAGAGGCGCTGCCACAAAAATGCCTCCCTGTGTAACATTTGGCTGCAAAACTAGCAGTTTTTCCACAGGTAATTTCCCAGTCAGTTGATGAACTAACCAAGAAAATCCATAAACATATACTGTACATATCCTATAGTATAATCTGTAGCGTAACATTAGTCTGGCTATCACGGACTGACTGGAAGACATTGACTGAGTTAGCCACTGACATTGTGCCTAAGGTTAGAAAATAGAAAGCATGGCGTGCAGGTGTAGCAGTGGTTAGTGCGCACAACCCATTGTACGGAGGCCTTAGTCCTCTACGCAGCCGACCCGGGTTTGAATCCGACCTGTGGTCCTTTGCTGCATGTCTCTCCCCCTCTATCATCCCCCCTTTCCTGCCAGCCTAGTGTCACTACTGCAGCAAAAAAAAAAGAAAGTAGAGTAGACAGAAAGTAATTCACTGTGAAATAGAAATGTAGTAATTCTTTATTTAGTGGATGATGCTGTCGTTTTTGCAGTGTTTGTTGTATTTCTCATTCTAAAAAGTCGTGTGCTGAAATATATTACATGTTATATTGACGAAAAAAGATGTGAATTCACACTTCATGTCTAAGTTATATTATTAAAGATGTTCAATGACTGGATGGTGTGTGTGTGTGCTTGTTCTCCTGTGTGCTTACTTGTATTTATAGTATATGCAAATGATCAGGTTCTATGAACAAAAAGCAAAATACGAATTTAATGTTGCCTGTTATTTTACCAATTTATTTGATTTCTCTAGTGTAGAAACTGAAGTTCTGAGAAGTTATTAAATTGATTAATTAATTTAGCTGTATTGTAAATCTAAGACACAGCATAAAAGTATATGGCATCATGCATGCACAATCTGGAAATAGAAAAATACTTCACCATTAACAGACATGTGCTTTTAATTCAATCTTGATTTAGCAGTTTTGGCACATCAGTATTATTATGCTCCATTAACACATTCATTTTATTGTTATAGATTTGTATAACATGTTATGTTAAATGAGCTGGTGAGGATTCTAAGTCATCCAGGTCATTCCAATAAAGTTAAAAAAAATGACTTTCCAAGTTTGAAGACGGAAGCAAAACTACATCAAACTTGGAGACAAAGTCCTGTAGATTAAAAAAAAATTTTTTGGAAAGTTATATTACATGATTTATAGACTTCATAGACTTCACACTATGCAATGTGATGTGCCTATTTTTACAGTAATCTAATGATGCTATGAAACAGCCAGTCTGTGTCAAAGTGATGAATTTATCTTTATTTAAAAAGTCTTAAGTCCCCCTGAAAATGAACATGCTGTAGCGCACTGATTGTTTACATTGACTAGGGAGTACCAATATGGCGGTGGGTGACTTCACTTCACCCCGTACTACCAACAGGCTATAAGCAATCCAGTGAATAAATAGAGATCAGTGGTCACACCAGTGGCTGCTGGCCAATAGAGGGCGCTGGAGCTGGACCTTGATTTAGACATAGAAAACAAACAAAAATTAAACTACTACATTAAAATATTTCAAAAAATACTTTTTAGATGGAAAAAATAAATATTTAATATTTAATGACAGCTAAAGCTGTTTCATTTGTCATTGGATTGGTGATGTTTTTCCATAAATCTTTCCACATAGACTCTGGTTAAAGTTGTCCAGCGCAGTCAGATAGGAGCATCCTGGGGAGCACCCAGAGCTGAACGCAGCTTTATTTGCACCCCACCTCCCTCCACAGCGCTGACGTCACAGTCGTCTGTTAGAAAGTGTGGCTGATTAACAGGTTGATAGAATTATTTAGCTACAAGGCTAGGCTAACTGCATGCAGCGAGGCTAATGCTTTATTCTACTCGGCCTCCTTTTTCAAAATGTCAGGATCTGACCAAGCCTGGATAAAGACAGTTATGACTGATTAAAAGCACTTTGCAGAACACCTTAAACCAGGGGTCTTCAACGTTTTCCAGGCCAAGGACCCCCAAACTGATGGCCAGATGGAGCGGGAACCTCCTGATTATATTTAGTAGGAAATAGTGTTCTATCAAACTGGTCCTATAGTCGCTCTATTACAGATGGAGTAATGTAATGAAAGTAATTTCTCCCTGGGATTATCAAAGTATTTCTGATTCCTGGTTGATGGGACAGGGTGTTGTGAATGAAACGGTGTCCAGCGTGAAAGAGCTCCAGTGTGTCTCTGAATGTGTGCATTGATGACTGGAAAAGACATCTTCTGCCTCCATTGATCTGTTTATTACTCCAGTCTGTTGGATTCATGTTAATGTGGATTTAAAAGACATTTCAATTAGAGGGAAATAATCGCAGGGGGGAATATATAAAAAAGTCTAGGCTTAACACCAAAACTTTTGTCGAGACCCCTATGCAGTACCTTCTTGGACCCCCTAGGGGTCATGCGGACCCCTGTTGAAGACCTCTGCTTTTAGAATGTTATTTTTGTTGTTGGCATTCATAAAATTTTTTGGTAAACATATATTTTGAAGTTGTAGCCTCCCCTTGGAGAAAACTTACCAGCATACACTGCGTCACACCAGTGTTGCCAACTCAGTGACTTTTGTCGCTATATTTAGCGACTTTTCAGACCCCTCCAGTGACTCTTTTTCAAAAAGTCCGCCGTGGGGCGCCTCCCCCATCCCAACCCCCGTTCTCCCGCTCCGCCAGGAGTCCCTCTCAGTGCTACAGTCAGAGACACAGCATGTTTACCCTCAGCGTCCAGACTGCAAATGAACGCGCGAATGCGCCGGGATTGATGGCGCGGGTTGATCAGTCTGGAGTCAGCTCCCTCAGTTACTGAACCTGCCATAGAGAGCCTTGACCAACATGACCATGATCCACTCTTTCTGTGAGCAGGCAAGCACAGCCTGTGTGTGTGCAGGGAATTCTTAAAAAACAATAATTACCATTTGCTCACATTGTCTTTGATTCTTTTTATAGTCTTTTTTTTCCCATTTAGATTGTTAATGTAACGTTAAAACAAAATGTTATGGTTCAAAATGTTCATGTTTTACATGATTTTTAAGGTCCTTAGTGGACCACAAGGGAAAAAAGAAAAAGTTAAATAAAAGAAAAGTTGAAAAAATATATATATATTATGCAAAATAGGCAATGACGTCATTCAGCGACTTCTAGCAACTTATAGCACAGCCAATAGCTACTTTCCTTACTGAGGAGATGGCAACACTGCGTCACACCCAAACTACACTATCCAGGTCAATACAGAAATGCAGCTTGGTAAGGAAACCATACATAAAGTGTAGAGTATGTTCCAATAATATGTATAAAAGCTAGTGGACATTTTACATGAACTCTACAAAAACTGAAAACCGTATTTATCCTTACTGTATTACAGTATATCGGAAGTAGGTTATTGTTTATGCTTTAGGGTTATCATAAGAATTTCCTTTCATTATTATTATTTTTTTTAAATATTTCCTTGAGATTCAGTGGAATTGATCTTGAGAACCTTGGTCGAACTATTTGGATATATACCCAAGATGCACCGCACTGGTCTAACCTCTGGAAGCTTTTAAAAGACATCCTGGAAGACACGCATTCCTAGCTTCAGATTCTGGGTTCTTCTGTCATGAAGTGGAGATTTTGAGCTGGAAGCAAGAATTTAGTGATAATTAAAGAAAGAAAACAGAAATCGTACAGGCATGGGGCAGACATCAAAACATAACTAACAGAAGCATGTAGTACTGAGACAATAAATAGCATGTGCAACAGGTGAGCGGCATGAGCCTCATTGAAAGGCACAGGTTGGCTGAATGAACATGACTGCAAATGGGAAACATGTACTACAACTGAAGAAAAATTCACAGATATATCCAACCAAAAGAGGAATATAACAGAGAGGTAAACAAATGTAAAGACTAGAAAACAAATCAAAATAAAAGCATAAACTGAATCTAAAATAAAGCAAGAGCTAAAGAGATTTTATCCAGTCACACAGAGGTGTAAAGTTGTGGGTCGTCATCATACAGACGGTAAGAGCTGTTGTATTTCTCCATAATCAGAGCTATTGAACTAATATAAAGTAACTGAAAAGTGACCTCTGGTTTAATTCAATTCAATTCAATTTCAATTCAGTTTATTTTATATAGCGCCAAATTCACAACACATGTCATCTCAAGGCACTTTACAGTTCAACCAGATCATACAGTCAAACATCAAGGACAATGGCCTGTAGACGGCGTTCATGGACAAACTGAACACACTCATCATTGTCATGATGGGTTCACTGAAGGAGACCCTCAGTTATGCAGAACACCACTAGCCGGACACAAGGATGAAAAGTTGAACATACAGTTTATTAAAGCACAAAACACACAGAATGTACTGATTCTGGTTAGGGCCTGGAAACACGGTTCAGTCTGCGTGAGAGACAGCACAGTTAGTGACTGCTGACAGGGTTTGATTTCCCACAGGTTCACTGATTGTACTTTGAGGGTTCTTGAGAGGTTTAACCTTGGGAGAGTCACTGTTGATTCTGGAGAAGGGGGTTTGTCAGCAGAGTCCGTTTGCTGCTTCTGCGTCTCGCGTCTTAGCTTGAACAGACCTTGGCGGATTTCCAGCTCCAGTCCAGAGCTGCTTGGGGGTTCTCTGTGAATCTTCAGGGGTTGGCTCAGAGGGTGCATTTCGGCAGGTTAGCTCCTCCAGAGTCTTCACAGAGGAGGGACACTGGTTTCCTGGAAACAGAGACAGTAGTTAGAATCCAGACTGGATTCAAAGTCATGGAGATACACTGAGGTCTAGGCTTTAGCGCTGACCAAGTACTGGAGCAACACTGCGGCGTTGAGGCAAGACAACTTATGTAGTGGATCCTCTGATGATCTTGGCTTGAGCTGCAGCTGTGCAGGAGAGCTCCGCTCAAGAGGATCCAGGGCGGACTCTGCTGGAGAAAAGATGGGAACTACTCCAGCTCCCAACGAGTACCCCCTCAACGACTTACGCCCCTGTGGCGGTCAGGGAGGTGGGCGAGAGCAGGAAGCATTTCGTGCTCCTCGGTAAGTGCGGGATCCAGGATATGTCTGAGCCTGGGACCCACTGGCGATCCTCCGGTCCCGTAGCCCTCCAGTCGGCAGTGCTGCAATGGGGACTGTCAGTGGATGCAGAGCCGAGAGGAGTTGTGAGCATATTCAATCCATGGGAGAAATTGGCTCCAGTCCGTAAACCAGCACATCCGTCGATGCCAAGGGTGGATTCCAACTGTTGGTTCATGCGTTCGGTCTGACCATTCGATTGGGGGTGGTGGTAACCTGAGGTGAGAGAGGGTTTGCAGCCCGAGAGCAGAACAACAGAAAGCTCTTCCATTACCTGGGAGATGAATTGGGGACCTCTGTCCGATAGAATCTCCCTGGGGATGCCATGAAGCGGAAAACATGCTTTAATTAGAAGCTGGCCAGTTCGGGAAGGCCGTGGGAAGTTTTCACAGGGGAACTAGATGGCAAGACTTAGACTTGAAGCGATTAGGCAATGTAAGTTGGGTATAGGTGGACATACCTCGGAGAGACAAGGGGAGACCGGTGGCTTGAGGAAATCTATGCATGGTAATATGGGACCATGGATGCAGGAACAGGAGGTGGTTGAAGCAGGCCTGAAGGAGGTTGGTGTGAGGCTTTATTCTGCGGGCACATGTGGGGCAAGCCAACACATATAGCTACGTCCTTGTGGAAGTGGGCCACCAGAAGCGTCTGGAGATGAGAGCTACTGTTCTACTGACTCCTGGATGAGCAGAGAATTTGGCGGCATGCATCCACTGGATAAGACGGGACCTGACAGAAGATGGGACATATGTACGGACCTTGGCTTGGATTTCCAGCTCCAGTCCAGAGCTGCTTGGGGGTTCTCTGTGAATCTTCAGGGTTTGGCTCAGAGGGTCGGCTCGGCAGGTTAGCTCTTCCAGAGTTCTCACAGAGGAGGCGCGGGTTTCCTGGAAAACAGAGACAGTAGTTAGAATCCAGACTGGATTCAAAGTCATGGAGATACACTGAGAATCTAGGCTTTAGGCGGCTGACCAACTGGAACAACACTGCGGCGTTGAGGCAAGGTCTGAAGACAGCTTATGTAGTGGATCCTCTGATGATCTTGACGAGCTGCAGCTGTGCAGGAGGCTCCCTCAGAGGATCCACGGGGGACTCTGCTGGAGAAAGATGGAACTTCTCCAGCTCCCAACACTCATACAACTAATGTCTCAAATGTACGATTGGCTTTCATGTGGCTCCCGCCTCCAATGTTTTCATTCTGCTGAAATGTTTGTCTCGTGTTACATGTGCTTTTCTTGTGCTGAGTTTAAAAAAAATAAAATAATTTATGTATAATTCAAACTGTATCCTGTCAAGGATAAAGTGTGAAATGTGCTTTTTTTCCCCTCTCCCTGCCCAATGTGGCTCCTATCTTTCCAGGCCATGCTGTAGGGCAGCGGTCCCCAACCACCGGGCCGCGGATCGGTACCGGTCCGTCGGTCATTTGGTACCGGGCCGCACAGAATAATTTAAAAATTGGGGTATTCTCTCCAATTACATCAGTCGGTGCATCTGTGCGTCTTGACACAGGTTAATTCAGGTCAAGACTCATCCTATCTATAACACCCTAACTTTGTGAAGCGGGATTTTCTGTGGTTACAGCGACCAAAACAGTTGAGCAGACTGGGAAGACTGGACATCAGGAGTACACTTCGTCTGTCATTGGTTCCGATTACGCCTTAGATGGGGCCGGGCTTGTTGTTTTTATTTTTTATGCTGTTTGTATTTGATTTTTATGCCAGTCGTATCATTTACTTGGCGGGTATCGTATTTACCCGCCGGCCCAGATCTACAGAGGGTGGGTTGGTTGTTGGGGGCGTTGAATACGATCAAGTAATAAACGGTACACACCCACCCCAACGAGTGAAGCTCCAGTATCAGCTTACGCGGTCACTGGATCTCCCCATAAAGCTCAGCAGACCGTCTCTCTCCAACCAGCAGTCTACAGACGGACCACCCTCCATCTATCTCTCCACTCCTCCACCAGGTTCAGGCCTGGGGGCACAACCTATTATTTACTTCTGTTCATGCAGATTAAGCAAATTCAGCGCTAATGTTTCCTGCTGAGGTCTGAGCGCCAAAGACTAAAGTAATTGTATCAATAAAACTCTTCTAGTTGTCTTTACTTTACGTGTGAGTTTATCAGATTGAACTGAAATCAATCACCTGTCCGTGTATATAAAGCTTTGGTTATAATGACTGTTCACTTTTTACATAGAACAACATGTGTTTCTTTTCTTGGTTACATTTTTCAAATTGAATTAGAACAATAATCTATGCAAGTCATCCATGTATGTTAGATTATGACTATTAAACCGCTGAGTTCTGTCCTTTCCACGCTGTCTCTGTTCATTCCTCATGAATTAGACTTTTATATTCTCTAACGTTTCGTATTCAGGCAGCAAAAGATGCTTTTCTGTTTCTTTTATTAATAATCTCTCTAAGTCATTTAGGAGTGTAGTGATTTTTTTTCTATGGACCCCTGATGAAGTCAAGCTGCGTCTTGTTTATCAGATCTACTGTACTTCAGAAGGTTGTTATAATAACTGAGAACTGCCAAAATCAATCTGCTTCTTTAATGGGAAAGAATCCCAAACAAAGCTGCTGTAGATTTCCCCTTAAGGTCATTTAATTAACAGAAACGCTGCGTGAGCCTGAATAAAACATGGCAGTAAAACACAGTTAATTGTTAAACTTCTTGCAGCCCACATTGACAGGAGTCACATCTTAGCAAGATGTTTCAGTTAAGAGCTTTAAAATACTTACCGACTGACAGATTAATCATACGTTGCTGTAATTATTTCCTTTGTGACTTTGAAAAGGTTTAGCTTGAAGGGAGAGTTTAAAGAAAACCTTGATAAGAAGTTAAAAAGTAGAGTAGTAGAGCAAAAGCTTAAATACTTTAAGCTAATTCAATCAATCAAATTGAATTAATTTTGCTCATAGAGTAAAAAGCTGTTTCATTTTCCCACAGAGGTTTACATTTGATTCATGAGTGCAGCTCCTGCACATCAGATTGTTTAGTAAAACCCTAAAACCAGAAGAGGGTGTCCTTAGTCGCTATGACTAAATTATCAACTTTTAAACACATTCAGATATTATCATTTCATTCAATTCAATTCAGTTTATTTCTATAGCTCCAATTCACATCACGTCATCTAAAGGCACTTTCCAGTTCACCAGATCATCCAGTCAGATTG
>JAGKQL010000063.1:809631-853923 GCA_018398635.1 Cyprinodon brontotheroides
GATTCTATAGGGTATCTGGTCCTTCAGGTCTCTAATAGGGTGATAGAATGATTCTATAGGGTATCTGGTCCTTCAGGTCTCTAATAGGGCGATAGAATGATTATAGAATCATTCTATCACCCTATTAGAGACCTGAAGGACCAGATACCCTATAGAATCATTCTATCACCCTATTAGAGACCTGAAGGACCAGATACCCTATAGAATCATTCTATCACCCTATTAGAGACCTGAAGGACCAGATACCCTATAGAATCATTCTATCGCCCTATTAGAGACCTGAAGGACCAGATACCCCTACAGAATCATTCTATCGGCCTCTGGGTTAGAGACCCAGCGAGAATTGCATACCGGTAGAATCCTCTGGCCTCGGTCAGCCTATTAGAGACCTTAAAGGACCAGATACCCTATAGAATCATTCTATCTCCCTATTAGAGACCTGAAGGACCATACCCTATATAGAACTATCTCTATCACCTTATTAGAGACCTTGGAAGGACCAGATACCTGATAGAATGATTCTATAGCCCTATTAGAGACCTGAAGGACCAAGATACCCCATAGAATCATTCTATCACCTTATTAGAGACCTGAAGGACCAGATACCCTATAGAATCATTTATCCTCTATTGGGGAGACCTGAAGGACCAGATACCCCATAGAATCATTCTATCACCACTTTGAGAAAAATAACAAAAAGTGCTTCTAGAAGAAATTCACGAAAACACACTGTGAAAGTGGAAGCAGCACATTTTTTTTGGTCCAACATAACCTTTTGCTGGTAAGCATTAAATCTGATAGTGCCAATTATATTTTTTAGCTTATAAACCTAAATGTAATTGTTTAGCAGGACTAATTAGTTATATTATTAGGCCTTTTTTTCTTGACTTCTTTCTCTATTTGAAGGTGAGCACGTGATAGAAGCACTATGAATGGTTGAGGCTTACAGGATTCCTTCCAGAGGGTCGATAAACCGTCAGAATAAAACTCGCTTCTCAATTCATTTCGGATTGGACTTTCTTAAAGTTGGAAAATGCAAGAACTGCCAGGAGCTGTTGAACCTAAAGGAACCTGCGAAGTTTAAGTGAAGTTAAGTGTTTTCTTTCTTTAATCAGAGGATCAAACAAAAGAGTAAAAAAAAAGAGAAAGTTCAACAATTAGTTTTTTTAATAATTGTTAAAATAAAAAAAAATAAAAAAAAATCCTATTAGTGGAAGTTTGTTTTTGAAATAATCATAACAGATGTATTCTGTTTTATGTTGTTAGTACAGGGCCAATAACAGGCGGTTCTACAGGGGCCCCCAATGGTCCTAAATAATAAACATTTGCTTCAGAATACCTCAGATTACTTCTAGTACTTTGTCAGTGAGAGTCACAGTATGCAGCGACTTCTGGTCGGATGCTTCTGGGGTCCTGGAGGTGTTAAAAAGGGCATGACGAGTATCTGGCCCCTGACACGGCCTAGACTGCATGTCGGCATTACTGGGAGGATGGAGGGGTCCGTAGCTTAGGAGTCATTTGGACCGTAATTCTAGACATGCACTAACACACACACATTTGCAAGGTCAAATTTGTTAACCTGCTTCATTTTCATAGCAAACACATTCAAACATGCAAGGAACAGTGCAAACAGCTCAGGCGGTCACAAAATATTAGAACAGAAATGTTCAAATCCGAATGAAGAAGAAGTGGAGGAAACAGGCTGACAGACTTCATTAGTCGCTGCCTTTCTGTTGGCCGTTTATAAATGACTATGTGGAGAATCTGTGCATGCAGGTGCTAAATCTGAAACGTAAGCCTCACATGCCGCCGTCCTTTTTTTGGGTGATGAACTTGACAAATTCTTGGCAACAGATAGAGACGTCACTCTATCGTTGACTCCTCACATGTCGAGCTTTATGAACTCTTCAACGATCAGCATCCTGTCTTTACTCCTCATTGGCTTCTTAACACTATTAGCCACCATCAGGGTTTTGAAATAACAACAGACATTGATGAAAAATGACATTTTAATGCAGATATATTCCAATGATGGGTTTATTGTCACCAGTAATCAGCAGTGAGAGGAAAATGCAAGATTACCTAATTAGGTTAGAGTATAAACCTTTGATTTTTCATCTCCTCAGTAGTAAAGCTATTCACACTCAGATATAAATCTCATGTTGTTTAGAAAATCTGACTTACAGCCAGACGGAGGGTTTGGAACTGATCCATCTAATCTGTCATCGTAAAGGCAGGAATCTTGATTCCATTTTATCTGCAACCTATCAGGATTTATCTGTGGAGGGAAAAATAATACCAATAATAAGAATAATAATAATTAGGAGATGTGCAGGTGCCTGCATGGCAGTGTGGGTGCAGTGTGCATGGGCTTATTAGAGCATCCATCCATCCATCCATCCATCCATCCATCCATCCATCCATCCATCCATCCATCCATCCATCCATCCATCCCATCCATCCATCCATCCATCCATCCATCCATCCATCCATCCATCCATCCATCCATCCATCCATCATGTTCTGTCATGCTTATCCCAGCTGGGTGAGAGGCGGGGTCCTGGACAGGTCGCCAGTCCATTGCAGGCAACAAACAGGACAAAACAACCTGCTGGTGAAGATTCTCAGTCATCCAGGTCATAGTCGTTCCAAAAGTAAAAAAAAAAAACCAACCACTGGACTTTTGTTTCCAAGTCTGAAGACGTTTCTCTTCCATCCAGGAATCTTTTCAATTCAAATGTCAGAAATAGAGAGTTGAGTTCCAGGCTTTTATAGAGTGGACCAAAAAACAAAGCCTTGTTTTTGTTTAGAAAAACATGCAAATAGAAATAGACGAACGGGTCCACCCCTTTGGAATGGGGGTCCTTTGGCTTCTCTGTTAGCCTGCAATGCCCCATACCTGTCTATGTCTCCTGAAAAGGGGTCGTTTAAGGGGAATAGTTGGCCTGGCTGAATAGGTGAGGTCCTCTGTTCTCCTGTACAGGGGCCGGGGCTACGATGATGGTGGGAAAGGACTAACTCAATTGACTGAGTTAACAATTCCCTTTAACGACCCCCATTCAGACACTTAGACAGGTATGGGGCATTGCAGGCTAACAAAAGAAGCCTGGAGAACTTAGAGAAGCCATTGAACCTAACAGTCTTGTTTTTGGACTATGGGAGGAAGCTGGGGTACCCAGAAATATCCCACGCATGCTCCGGTAGAACATGCAAACTACATGCAGAAAGACCTTAGATTTATTATTTATGTATAAGCAAGCTCTTGGGTTGGGAATGCAAGCATTACAGGTATTGATGTTTTCTTAATGTGGCGATAATTGTTGGATCCTGTGAGAATTTTGTTTTATTGTGAACAGTGGGATCCTGTCGCATTTTATTTAATAACAGTGGGATGTATGCTGATGAAGAGTTTCAGTCATCCAGGTCATATGTCGTCGCGTTCTAAAGTTCAAGAAATCTTGAATACTTGGACTTGGTTTCCAAGATTTAAAGACGCTTGAATTGAGAAAGCTTCCTGGAGAGGTGGCTTAAACGTCTTCAAATCTTGGAAACCAAGTCCAGTGGAATTTTTTTAACTTATACGGAACAGTGGGATCCTGTTGCAAATTTAGTTTGATTTCTGGTATCCTTTGGGCAATTAATTTTGTGTGCATTTTGAATACTTTAAAATGTTGTTTAAATTTCTTTATTGTTGGACAGTAGTATTGAAAACTGTTTGCACTTTATGGTTCAGGTTGTGACTGTCCTTGTGCTGTGAGGAAGTATGTTCTTTAGCCCAGCTGATCTTTAGCAGGTGTGGATGTCACTGAAATACGGCTTTGAAATCGATTAAAACACCTTCTGCTCAATTCGATTAATGACTCATCCTTTTTTGCATTAAATAACTTAAAGTAACTAAGTAACTTTTACTCAAATTACATTTTCAAATGAAGTAATTTTGTACTTTTACTTGAGTAAATTTTGAGACTGGGTAATTTTACTTTTACTCTGAGTAGAATTTAGGCAAAGTAAAAAGATACTTTTACTCAATTACAATTTTTTAGTACTCTTTCCACCTCTGGTCTTTGGATTTCTATTATGAATTGGTTTGAACACAGAAGAGGATTAGAGCCACTAGAAAAAAAAAAAGGTTTACGTATTATTCATTTCAGTTTAGTTTAATATGGGAAAATTTTCTCATATTAAACTAAAACAAAAAAAAATATATGTTAACTTTTTTCCCAGTGGGCTTAATCCTCTTCTGTATATTTCAATTGCTCTAAATAAGTTGACTTCATTCCCAAATCTCTCAGATAAACTTCAGTTGTCAGTCATCCAGGCTGAACTGTGAAACCATCAAGCATCATTTTAGAAATGATGGTTTTCAACCTTCTTTATCCCTTCTTCTTTTTTAACATAGTACCTAGGCCTCCGTACATGGGTGGTGCGCACTAACCACTGCACCACCTGCACACCCACTTGTTGAAATTCTTAAGCCCAGTGCAGATGAAAATACTCCATGTTGCAGCTCTTGGTCTTCCATCATACCTTACACCTTACATCGGTTTTGGCGTCCTCCTCTTCCACAACATCTTGGTCCCGCTTGCTTTCTCTAAATAAAAATGGATGACGGAGGAGACTCATCCAGCGCCGCCGGACACTCAAACTCTCCTCACTCTTGCATGTTTCCGCTGTCCATGGCGTTCCTTGACAGTGTAGTTTCTAAGTCACCAATTTGGTGCTACTGGTCCCAATGGAATTTCCATTGGGAACCTGCTAGCACTAAGTTGCTAACTGGTTAGCAAGATGCTTCCCACAAACCGACCACAACCAAAACTTGCTTGTGAACCTTCAGCCACAACAGTCCCGCCCCCAACGCATAGCGACCAATCATCTCACTTCATTCACTCTGGTAAAGTCATTCACCACTCGGGAGAATTCTGAAATGCAACGGTTGGAACAGCTGCTTCCCTACGACTTTAAGATACTAAAGGCTGATTTATACACAGGAACCAGGTCGTCTGTGCGTGTGTTGCAGTTAACACAGATATACTCCTCTTCCGCAGACACTATGGTGCACCTCTCCAAAACTGTAGGTGACCGCAGACAGTGCCGCAGACAGGAGGCCTCTGATTGGTCATTTCTTTATCCACTGTACACAATGTATATTTCCTGTTTGGTTCCTAATGGCAGAAACTCTGGCTGTAGTGCCGTCCACAACGCCTGGCACACCTCGGACACAATCCTAGCAGGACGCTAGTTTGTAGTTCTGTGCGACGGTCTGTTGGTTTGCAACCAAAGCCAAAACATGCAGCGCCACAGCCAGTGTTTGGTGAACACTCACGGGTGAACTGCGTGTCGTCCGCAGTTGGATAACGGTTTGTAGACGGTGAACAAGTGCGGTCAAACACCCACATTCCTAGCTCGTTCCGTCTTGCGTTGTGGCTCCGTCATACCTGCGACAAGCTACCTGCAACACACTGCTGCAGGAGTTTCCACAGCCCTTTACAGAACAGGTGGGTCTGGACTGGTTTTCTCTCAGTGGCAGCATGTCCGGCTGAACCAGTTTAACTCTATTAATCACTCTGTGCTCTGGCTCTGCTCACTTTCCCTTTCAACGTTCTTCAGTCTCCGTCCTCTTCAGTTTTCTCACGCTCACCGAATCTAGGCTGCAGCCTCAGCTTCAGTTTCTGATGAATTGGAATACCAAGAGGCGAATGTATTTCTGGTTGTCGTTTTTGTCTCGTCGGGTTGAGGAGCGTAAGCTGATATCTCACCTTCAGGACGGCTTGGCTCCTCCAGGCCTTAGGTTACCAGAAAGCAGGAGATGCCGGATGGTGAGGAGATTGACACGTGTGGTGTGTGGATGGTCAGGTGGAGAAAGGAGGCAGTAATTTAGTGCCACTCTGCGTCTATTCTAGGGTCGTTGAGATTGCATGTCTCCTGCTCTGTCAGACTCTTAGCCATCTGTCATTGTATCAGAGCTGCGTTATTTTCTTCTTCAGCAGGCGTGTTTTGGACGAACTCGTAAGATGCCTGGAGTTCTCCACAGAAACGACTCTGACATGCAGAGAATGTCACACTTTCCTTTTGCAGGAATAAATATTATTCAGAACGCAGAGAACATTTGGTAGCGATGCAAATGATTTAGAATGCTAAGAAATGATTGGAGGCCATTGAAAGCCTGAAAGTTAAAAGATAAAAGAGAACCTAAATGTTCTCCATCACCTTAGAGTGATTAGAGTTATCGGAGCTAAAGATGTCCATGGATGTAGCTCCATGAAGTTTAGCTGCAGTTCTTATATTTGGTATAGCTGGATCAACCTTACTGGAAGTCTCTAGTCTTCTGTCTTTCCTTCTTGTTAATTTATTGCCGGGCTTCAGGAGCCTTTTTGTCTCCAAGAGAAATTAAGTTTTGCAATGATTAATGAAGCAAAACCTTAAATATAAACATAAAAGTCAGGCCTAGTCAAAGTCTCAACCTAAATTCAGCTTTAACTCTGCAGGAAGACGATATATTTAGTGTTTACACTGCAAAAACAATCTAGAAATAAGTAAAAAATGACTTTGATTAAGGGTATTTACCGTTAGCACCACAGAGAGCGTTCTGAGCAGCTGTCTCACTGTGTGGTGTGGAGGCTGCAGCAGCCTCAGACTGAAACAAGAGTGAGAACAGCAGAGAGGATCATGGGGCTCCTCTTCCCTCCATTAAAGACATTTCATCCCAGCGCTGCGGTGTCCCAAGCCCGTGACATCATCAATGACCCCTCACCCCCCACCATGGACTGTTCTCTGCTGCTGCCCTCTGGGAAGAGGCTTCACAGCATTCAATGCAGGACCAGCAGGTTCTGCAGCAGCTTTTTCCCCACCGCCATCACACTGATGAACTGATGAAAAAACTGAAAAACTGGAAAAAAAAGGTGAATGTTGAAAAAAACCTCCATGTTTTTTCTCCCGGTGTTTACATTAGATCACTGCTTCACTTTAATAAATGGAAATGTCATGAGAGCTGTAATTAAATTAAATTCAGTTTATTTCTATAGCGCCAATTCACATCACATGTCATCTCAGGGCACTTTACAGAAATAATTCAACCAGATCATCAAATCAAATTGATTCAAAGTTTTCAATCTAAGGAAAACCAGATGATTGCATCGACTTCGCCGTCATTTTTTCTTATAATGTGCAGAGGTGTCTTAATTATTAATATCAATGTTTGTTACTCCAGTAGAAGTATAAATCCTACTGCTTAAAAACATTTCTGTAGAAGTCAGATGATCAACTTTAGCTGTTAACTCCAGTAAAAGTGTAAAAATAACATTTTTAAAACTACTTAAAGTATGAAAATAAAAGTAATGCAGGAAAAGAGAAGCTTTACTGCGATACCCTACTAAAGGAACATTTTCTAGTCCAACAACAAAGAAATTAAATGTCTGGATGAAAGTAATTTTTTGATGCTTTTTAATGTTTTTTAAATACCAACAGGTCATAATGAAAATGAGCTTAAATGAAACTAAACTAACGAGTCTATTTTTAAAATGTAAGAAGTAAAAAGTTTAAAAATAAAGAATTACTCCAGTAAAGGATAGATAGCCAACATTAATACTTAAGTAACAACGTATATGTACTTTGTTACTTTAAACCTCTGAAAATAAAAGCCCTTTTTCTTGAATTAAGCAGGTAAGTGAGACACTTACATGTAGAGAAAGGGAAAAACAATTGCTTCTTCTTATTACAAGCACATATTATTCAATTATTTGATTTTAAGAGTAAAAATAAATTGGCAGATCATCTTATTTACATATTCAAATTAAGGGTAAATATACTTAATTTAAGGAATGTTCATTATTCCTAGATAATGTGCGCAGTGCGGCGGTGAGGCGGCCTTCCAAACAGCAGCAGCTGTGAGAAGCTGTCCAGGCAGGACTGACTGATGCGACCCCATCACAGTAAAACCGTCACAGACATTTCATCCTCAGCTAATTTCATTTTCACACATCTTAAATTTCCTGGAGATGAGCAGAAAGATGAAGGCGCTTTGAGTCAGAGCCTCCTGCTTCCAGCTTGTTTCCATCAGCGCTCTGCGCGCGCCGAGAAGACCAGGAGGGCCTGAACACCCAGGCAGACACGTTACCCCATTTACTGCAAGGGCAATAAATTACTTATCCTCAATCATAAACTTTATGAATCATAGAAAACTGATAGTTGATGCACACTGGAAAAAATCTAAATAAGTCTTTTCTTAAAATAAGTGTTTTTGTTCTTGGATTGAGGAGACACTGGAACAAGACAATTCACATTTAAAATAAGAAAAAAAACATTTGTATCTTATTATCTTATTTTAAGAGTAAAAAAATACCAATTCCATCGTAGTACTGGTGGCCCTGAAGTGCAAACTGCAACTACAAAATCTAAAAGTGCAACTACATTAAGAAAAACAAAACTACATAAAGCAAAGTGTTTTTCTTAATGTAGTTGCCTTTCATTATGAATACAGACTACACTCAAAACTTCGCTACCATTCTAACGAATCATCTCATTTAGCTTCTCTCCAAATTAAGGGTGAATATACTTAATTTTTAGAAATATTGAATTATTTCTAGATCGTTTTTGCAGTGCACAGGATCAGTTTTTGTCATTTCAGTTTAAATATAAACCTAAAATAAAAACTGTTCATAAAACTAAAAGTTTGGAGCTTTTTGTTGTTCCTGATTTTACTTTAGATTGTACTGGGGAGAAAAAAAAAAGCATTCAGAGAGCCTTATTTAATAATAATTGACCTTTATTGAACTTATTGGAGGAATTTACCTCTGCAATTAAAGCCATTCCTTTCAGGAGCAGAGGGCTGCCATTGTGCGGCGCCCAGAGCAAGTGGCAGTCTGGCTCAAACTCAGAACCTCAGGATTCCGAACTATAAGCCCCACCCACTAGGACCCCACTACCCCACAGGATAGTAGTAATTTATAATCAGAGTGATTTATAATAAGACTTGAACAGGTTGGTCTGACCTCTGCCCAGCATCTCTGGAACAGAATGCAAAAAATGGTAATCTTACTACCGTAAGTCACTTTTTCTTCAATTGAAGAAGTAAGTGAAACACTTCGTCAATGGAACAAGAACATTTATATCTAAAATGAGAAAAAAACTATTTTATTTCAAGTGCATATTATCGAAACATCTTATTTTAAGAGTAAAAATACTCATTCGACTTGCAGATTATCTTATTCATCTGCTCAAATTAAGGGTAAATACACTTAATTTCAGAAATGTTGACTAATATCTGGATTGTTTCTGCAGTGGAAATGCATGAATTTCTGCCTTTTTTAAATGTTATTGTTTCTTATATTCAAATGTCAGAAAAGTGGGAAAGGTAGAGCAAAATTAAGGTTTTTGTTTTGGGGAAAATGATTCGCTGGTGGGGTTTGGACCTCGCCATGACACTGTTTTTCTCTCCTAAAAGATTTCAGGATTTTTTTTTTTAGTGACGTTCTTCAAGTTTCACATTAAATTAATCTCAGGAAAGAATGAGGTAGACAGCAGAAACTGTCCAGGTGTGTGAAGACAGGGATTAAAAATGTGTCATGAATGTTCCGGATCCCAAAGGGAATTCATCTGAGCTTTCATCCCTCCAACGACCTCTGACCTTAAACTGGGATTATTCCCATCCATGGCAGCTACATGTCGGCCATGTCTGCACCACGGGCTGTTCCCAATGATCTCTATTTATTCACTGGATTGCTGATTGCCCACAAAAAGTGAAGCCACCGTCCGCCATATTGGTACTCCCTAGTTAGACCGGTTGCAAGGTAAACAATAGGTGTACCACAGCATCGAACAACGATGATATTCTAATTTTTCAGCGGGACTTAAAACTTTTAAAAGAAAGATAAATTTACAGTCATTGACACAGACTGGCTGATGCAGAGCATCAGTGGATTACATTAACTTATAATTAAAAAAATAAACCCATCACATCGCGATAGGTCACTATGAAGTCAATGAAGTCTACAAATCATGGAATATAACATTATACAAATCCATCACAATAAAATTATTGTTTTAATGAAGCAGAATAATACAGCTGTGCAAAAAGTGCTAAACTGATGATGTACATGTATTATATATATATATATATATATATATATATATATATACATATATATATATATATATATATATATCTATCTACATAAGTTTTTCAAATGAGAAATACAACAAACACCACAGGAGCGACAGCATCATCCACTTAATAAAGAATTACTACAATGACATTTCACAGTGAATTTCTTTCTATTTGCTCTACTTTCTATTTTCTAACGTTAGACCCAATGTCAGTGTCTAACTCAGTCAATGTCTTCCAGTCAGTCTGAGATAGCCAGACTAATGTTAGTCTACAGACTATACTATAGGATCCATTGGCTATAGATGGATTTATTGGTTTGTTTATCCACTTCCTGCAGCCAGAAAACTGCTGATTTTTGCAGCCAAATGCTGCACAGGGAGGTATTTTAACTGCGTGTCTCAGTGGGAGTGGGGGAGTACCAGCATGGCGGACGGTGGCTTCACTTTTTGCGGCCAATCAGCAATCCAGTGAATGAATAGGGATCAGTGTATGTTCCCTCTGATGAAAAATAATTATTTACACCCCATCATCACAACTGAGGTTTTATATATATATATATATATATATATATATATATATATATATATATATATATACTATATATATATATATATATATATATATATATATATTAACAGCAAACAACATCTTTGTTTATCTTACAGAAAAGGCCCAAATTAAACCAGGAGTTGGAAAAAAATTCATAAGGTTTTGAAATGGTTGGAAGTATAGAAAACATCTGTTTGTTTTATATCTTTATGTGTTATTTGGTGCCGCTTTACAGAAAGGTTTCCCCCTTATTCACGGTTAATAAATAGTCTATAAATATATTATTTGATCTGTAAAGATTCTTGTTGCTTTTTATTGTGATTTCTTTGCTTATAAGGTCTGAAATGTTGAACATAAGCAACACTTGATAAGACACACAGCTGAATGGATTAGGTGGACTGTGTGTCTCCTGCTCGGCTTTAATTAATGCATAATAAGCAGTTATAAAGTGTTTACGGATGAATTACTGGCAGTAATTGTTCCTTTGTTTTATAAGCTCCACAGAGATGCGATCTGATACCATGAGCAGATGCAGCGGGGGAGGATGTGGTCTGCAGACCATCCTCCTGTACAGTCAGCCATCGGCCGTCCTGGGTGGGCAAGGCTTCCACGGTTTAACAGGATCGGCTCCACATCAGGCACAGCCTTTTGTTCCTCTTCAAAGGAATCTGGAAAGGGAAGGATCCACCTTATCCCACCGCCCAGAGTCGACCTTCAGCAGGAAGCGACTGGTGCTCCTCCAGGGAGCAGGAACCACAGACCATCAGCGGCTGATTCCTCTGTGACACAGATCCACATGAAGGATCCTTTATTGCAGCCATTCTGTGTGAAAACGGCTCACTGGAGGTCAGACAGACCAAGGCCACAATGGTACAAGTAAACAAACACGGCCCTATCCTTTTAACCTTTGACCCCTTCCCAGCCCCCAGCAGGGTAGGGGCGGGTCAGGTGCTTTAAATCTACTTTGACTTTTTAAAATCATCCACAGCAGCAGCGCTTTCATTCAAGTCAACACCTTTCTGAGCTCATCTGACTTTTTAACTTTTTCATCTCAGCAACACGTGAGAGAAAATGATTTAGATTTAGTTTGTTTGTTTGTTACAGAAATCATTTTGGTAGATAAAAAATATATATATTTAAAACAATCAGCCATTTTCTCCTATTGGTCACATTATTTGATGACATCATTTATACGCCAGTAGCTCACTCTGGTTTAAGGTGGCCATAGCACCAAACAGGAGGACATTATGCAGCATATCAATAAATTACTAAGGTGGAAATAATAATCTGGTTTAATATCATTTATATTACACGTTTGAGGGGCTTAAAAAGGATGGTTGGAAAATCTGTTGGGCTCTTTTTGGCATCAAGTCAATTATTCTAATTGCCACATTGCAGACAGGACTGTAAAAAAAAAAAAAGATGCTTGTGTAGCTGCATAGGAAATATTAATGAAAAGTTTAAAAAAGTATTGGTTCCACAAACCCAGTTTATGTTCATTCTTGTAAAGTTTGGTCAAAGATACATAAATTGTTAAAGCTTCCACATCAACTAGAGGAATATGCGTCTCTCTGGAATAATCCTGCTATATGTATTGGTCAAACACCTGTGTTTTATTCACACGGTATATGCACCATTGGTGATTTGTATAAAGACGGGAAATTCATGACCTTTAACGAACTTACTCATACATTTAATTTGGAAGGTAGAGCAAATTTTTGGAAATATCTACAGATGAGACACTGTGTTACCTCAAAGTTTAAAAAGATTGCAGGAAATGAGATATTGAACTATATTAGGATGCAGAGTGACCGTCACACTACCTCACAATTTTATAAGCTGATAAGTTATAATTTAAGTGGTCAATCGTCAAATATCAAACTTTTATGGCAGAAAGATCTGGGAATAGAGTATACAAAAGAAAAATGGTTGAGTGTTTTGTCAGACAGTGGTTAATACGTGAAGGAGGCCAGAAGTAAATTTATACAGTATAAGGTTCTACACAGGTATTATCATACGCCTACTAGGCTACATGCAATGAAAATAATGTCAGACAATATGTGTTGGAAATGTAAGAAAGAGGTGGGCACATATCTGCATTGTTTTTGGGACTGCTCTCTGGTTTCACCGTTTTGGACTAAAGTTTTGGAAACTGGGAGCATGGCTTGGTTCAGAGATCCCTCAGACTCCAGAATGGGAGACAGGTCTCAGACGCCGAGCACCCCAAAAGGAGCTTTTACAGTTGTGGTGGTCGGTCTGGTGACAGCCTGTAGGATCATCTTAAGACATTGGAAGACTACAAAACGTCCCGAGCTAAATGAGTGAATTAAATGAATGAGATGACCACAGCTTCCTATGAAACCATGCTCTACAACATAGAAGGGAACAAGAACATGGAATGGAAAAGTTTCTGGGACTCTGTGAAAAGGACTACGGCTTCTGTGTAATTTGGTTGGATAAAGCTTCTTGTTTTTCCTGGACTAACTTTTTCCCAGATACTATAAGTTTTTGAATTATCACTGTGACATGCATATGTACAGCTGTACCCTGATGGGAGGGGTGGGGGGGTGCACCAGCCTTTTTTTTCTGTTTTTTTCTGTTCATTACTGTTCATGTTTGTATTTTATTTGGCAATATGCAAGAAATCAATAAAAATTTGAATTACAAAAAAAAAAAAAAAAAGTATTGGTTCCCAGTACGGCTGAATTAATCAGATTAATTGTGATTAATCGATGGTTGAAATAAGCGTCAACTAATTTAGGAATCGATTCATCGTTAGCTGGAGTTTAGAGGCTCTAAATGCCTCCAGCTGACAGAGCGACCCACTTAGAGCGGGATATACCATTATTATACCAAGATTGTAATAAAATATTTAAGATAAAAAGAACTTTTTTGTCTGTTAATATGTTCTATCCGGAACTCCTCAAGGGGAAAAGTTTTAGTTTCGCCTTGTTTCATTTTGTAAAAAAATCTTCTTTAAGGAACCTTTGGATATTAATCAATTAATTGAAAAAATACTGAACAGATTAATTGATTTGTAAAATAATTGTTAGTTGCTGCCCTATTTCCCAGTATTTATATTTATTCAGGACATTATGGTGTTAAAAATGTGACCGCTGAGATGGATCTTTTAAATCGCAGAAAACCCCAAAAAATATTTGGACTTAAATGTTAAGAAAATCTTTAACAGGTAACATAGATAATAAAAAAAGCCTAATCTTTTAATTAAACAACAAAAGAAATTGTTCAAAACAAAATGTCTGACTCAAAGCCGGACATCTGGCCATCCTGCTCTGATTTTATCTAAAGTTAACATCATCGTATCCTCCTGGGGTTGTTTTTCAGATTTTTGTGTTTTATCCTTTAGTTCACTTTGTTAGTAAATGAATCCCTCTGTGTGATGCTAAGCATGACGCGAACAAGGAAGTAGCCATTAGCACCTCCTAGCAAAGAGGGGAAATTATAAGGAAAAGTCCAATATCCGGGGTGGAAAAAACAGAAAATAATAATTGATTATATAAAGGATTGGAGCGGAACTTTGCTGGAATAACATGCTGACTGTTTAGTGAATGTGTGCTGAAGCTGCTGATGTTAAAACGTAAAGATTTGCCATTATACTAACAAAGTATTTCAAGATAATAATTTAATATGTCGGTTCTTTGGTTTTGTAAATAACAAACCACTAATTGTTTAAAATTACTTAATTCAGAATTGTTTGGGTTATTCATAATCATATTGAACTTCGCTGAATCGAGCCACTAAACTACTGTAAATAAAGTAGTTTCAGCCGACGCTTTTATAAGTGGGCGAGTAGCACAGAGCACACTCAGTAGGGTTAAACAAGCGCACCCTTTCCCAGGCTGTCGTTCTATTGGCTGGAAAAGGTTGCTAGGCAACAATCCAACTGCAATCCGAGAGAAAAAAAAATCCGCAAGCAGAGCCTACGGGCTTTTGCGTAGCGTAACTCGAGACTCGAGCAGAGCGCGGTTTGTGCTGGGAAGAGAAGGAGGCAAGCGAGAGGAGTAAATATCTGTGCAAGAAGCATTAAATCTGAGAGAAGAAACAAAGAGAGAAGAGAAATTATTTGAGAGAGAGCGCATGTTTGTGAGTGCAAGAAAATGAAATTCTTTTCTCAAATTGAAATAATGTGCTCTTGCATTATGGCAGGATAATTCTTCCATACCTCCCGACCTTACGATTCCTGATGTGGAGGCTGATCGCCCCTCGTTACCCCCTGTACACTACGCCACGCACCATCAGGCTATAAGTCGGAACAATCGAAAAATTCTTGCATGACTGGAGAAGCGGCCAGAAAAGTGTACACCCGGCTTAATCTAGAGATAGATCAGGATAACCTGAGCCACTCTAACTAGAAGCTTTATCAAAAAGGAAAGTTTTAAGCCTAGCCTTAAAAGTAGACAGGGTGTCTGCCTCACGGACTAAAACTGGTAGTTGGTTCCACAGGAAGGAGCCTGAGAACTAAAAGATCTGCCTCCCATTCTACTTTTAGAAATTCTAGGAACCACTAGTAAACCTGCAGATTGAGAGCGAAAGTGCTCTGTTAGGAGATCCCTCCATGAAACATAAATGCAAAGGTTAAAAACACCATGAAAAACTCTAAATGTGCTGCAGAGTCAATCTAACATGAATCAGGCTGGTTGGGCCAAAGTAGGGATGTCATCATGCTATTATAAAAAAAAAAAACTAGCAAAAACAAACCCAGGGTTGATGATTTGGACTTGTTCTGCTCAGCATTTTGATGAGCCTCCATGAAGGACTGCAGTAGAACCAACCTAACGGTCAGCACTGATCCTACGGCATGAGGGAAAGAGGAAAGTCATGTTGGGGCTAATCTCCTCTACATCGCTGTCAGAAAGGTCACTGTAGCTGAAAACATAGCATGATGGTTGATTTATTGTTGATCATCTGAGGTTCGACTCACAGACCAAGATCTAGAAATTAGGCAACCTTTTTTTTTTTTTTTTGTTGTCCCAAAAACTTTCACTTGAAACTGAGAGCACTGTAACGGGATATAGTTGACCTTTGCCCTCTGCATCCTCTCACATCACCTCATATTGTCACCTCACCCTCGCTCCCGCATGGCGTGCATGTGGTATTCACGTTGACATGTTCATGGTTTAACGCGGAGGCCAGGCTAAACGTTAGCATGACATGCAGCCGGGGGAGCCTGGATTAGGACCAAATCCTGCATGGATTCCATTATGTTCCCTGCGATGGAGACAGGTGTGCTCCAACAATGAGGTCTTTCTACTGTTAAACTCAGGCTGGTGCCTGTTTTTCTCTGAGCACAAGTGTGGATGTAACACACTTGTGCCCCCCCCCCCCATGTAGCCAGTTTGACCACATCTCAGAGAAACACATTGAGTTTCATACCTTTATCAAAGACGCTGCTCATATTCAGAATTCAAACTTCTTCAGAAAGTTCTTTAAATCTGAAATGATTCCATCCTGTTCAATAAATGATCAGTGTTTTTAATTCAGAGTCATTTTCATGTGAATGTGCTTTACTGGAGGCATCCATGTTTGTCAAAGAACACTACTGCCACCTACTGGTTAGAGTGACATTGTCCGCGATTAGCGGTGCATCGGGCTGTTGATCAAGTCCCAGTGCTGTATCATCTGGTGTTTGTCTATCAACGGCGCTATTATCCAAGTCATCTTGAAAACTATATTTGGGCAAAAAATGGCCGCTGCCAGACTCACTGATCACGACCAGAATTATTGTTTTTATTTTTTTACTGATTAAATCTAAATTCATTAAATCACCGTAAACGTATTAGTTTTAGGTATAAATATTGATCCATTGATTATTTCTTGCTGACCAGACTTTTCCTTTTACTTCTGAGCTATAAGGCTTGTTTCAATCACAAAGTACAAATACTTCATTAGTTAAGTAGAAATTTTGTTTATCTATACTTATTTCTCAGACAACTTTTTACTTTCTGCTCCTTACATTTTAAAAACAGACACGCTAGATTTATTTCATTTAAGCTTATTTTCATTTATGGCCTCTTGGTGTTTAAAAAAAAATTGAAACCATCAAAATAATTAGTTTCATCCAGACAATTAATTTCTTTGTGGTTGGACTCGGTGCTGCCCCAACTTGTTGCTCATCACATACCAAAATTAATAGTTTATCAAGATGAAGTTAAATTTGACGCTGTTACCTTTAGTTATAAAACTAAAAAAAATGAAGTCTAAGGAAGGAATCATCCAGAATGCTAGAAAAATGTTCTTTTAATAGGGTAGAGCAGTAAAAATGGTACTTTTACACTTTTACTTGAGTAAAAAGCTTAAGTTGATAAAAAAGTAAAAAGCAAGATTTATTTATTTATACATGTGTTTAGGACCAGTCCTGCCTTAATTAAGAATACCTAAAGAAATATGTTTTCATCAATAATCAGCAATTATTTCTTTATGCAGTCTTAATTATGGCAGGATGGGTTCTCCATAAAGGATGGAGAAAAGGGAGGTGGATATAAATGGGCAACGGAAAATCTGTTTGCAGGAAAATACTGTAGGGATGAGAAAATACATTAATGCTTGGAAAATAAACAGGACATATAATAAGTTTAAAATGGTACATTGATAGGAAAAAAAATGTTTTAAATGTATTTGGGTGGTAAATATGGAAGACAAAAGTGCTCAACATGTAATAAATCATAAATCCATCCTCTGCTGTGTATCTATGGGGGTCATAGAGCATCTACAGCAGTCAACACGCAAAGGCAGAATTTATCTGAATGTATCGCAGGGCGACAGTCAGACACGCAGTCACACCTGAGAGTCGTTTAGAGATACCAGTTAATGTAAAAATTCTGTTTTTAGACTATTGGAGGAAGTTGGAGTACCCTGAGAGAAGCCTCACATGCACAGGGAGAACAAAGCAGCAGCGCTTCAGTGACTGAAGGACGGAGAAGACTGATGGTTAATGGAAAGGTTCCGCTCCCTGATTGGTTGTTACTGAACAGTTTAACCAATGATCTGAGTCAGGGAGTGTCTGACTCCCTGATGTCTCCAACGCATTTTCAGAGATCACCTTAAAGGAATAGTACACCCAAAACATGATTAGCCTTCATTTTCTACTCACCCCCATGCTGAACAACACTCTGGGAGTACTTTTTGATATCTCAAATGCATCTGGAGATCTGGGAGGCTTCTTGCTGCCTGCTGACATTCAAATAATGGAGGTCTATGGGCGCGAGGCAGAAAAAGGTCCATAAAAGTCCACAAAAACGTGTCAATATTCCTCCATACTGCTCGTCCAATGTATTCCAAGTGTCCTGAGTGGGTAGCGCCCAGAATTTACTCGAAACGAGGTCATTTAGAATGTTTTAGAGCATAAACAGTAGTGTATAGGATTTTCCATGTTTTGGGTGTACTATTCCTTTAAGACTGGATGAATTTAGTCCTGGTAGAATTTAGGGCATTAGTCTCAAAACCATGGATGATAAAAAAAGTCCACAACAATCTCACACTAATTTAATCTCAATCATCTCCATGTCAGATTACAGTACGGTTGTCTCTGATCTTCAGAGCTCAGAGTTCTGCCCGTCAGAAACCCAGAAACGTCAGCAGGAATCATAAATTGTGGGCAGTGGAGGGGACCACACAAACCGGGAGGTAATGAGAGCAGCTACCTGTGGAGCCAAACTCACTGGGGAAGGATAAAGATTGTAAGAGAGGAATCTCAGGTTGTTAGTGGTGCTGGGAGGGGGGTGCATTCTGGAGTCTTTGACCTCTTGCTCCGCCACATCTTTATTTCATGGCTGACAAAATGAATCCCAACGTGGCACAAGGAATTCTGCCCCTGCTGCTGATTTATGGTCCTCAGCTGCTGTTGGCCACCAACTGGCCTCAGAGCGGAGTGACAGACAGCCAGGCAACCAGACAGGAAGAAACAGCTTTACAAATCCAGTTAGAGATGCTGCAAAAATAGAACTGAGGCATTTAGATTGGACCTAATGCTGTTAGCATCCTGGTCTGAGGACCAGGGGACGCTGGACCAGAGGTGCAAACACACTGCAAATGCACAAACGTACAACAGACTACAAAATGTTGAACACATTAAATGACTGCAAACTTTTAAAAACTGCTGTCTGCGACTTTATTAGCCGGAAGTTGTTTTTGCTACTAGCTTAAGTTTCAGTTAGAGGGTAAGCAACCTGCGGCTCTTTAGCGCCCCCCTTGGGGCTCCCTGGAGCTTTTCCCAAATGTATGAAAACGGAAACAGATGGATGTTTTTGTTTTAATATGGTCTGCAGGAGATCAGCAAACCTTCATTATAAGTTCTATTGCGGTAAAAATGGGTATAATAAATAAATGTAATCAATAAATTTTAACATTTCTGTCAATGAAGATTTGCGTCTCAGCCTGAAGCACGTTTCAGCGCGGTGCGGCGCCAGGCAGGTGGCTGCTGTAAGCAAAGCTGCAGGTGCGTCTCAGACCATGGATCCTAAAGGGAAAAAAAGGAAGATTGCTGATGAGAAAAGAGGATTGAAAGAAGAATGGAGCAAATCATTTGCTTTTATTTCCAATGGGCTGCAAAAGAGTTATTTCACCTTTCTGATTCCTGATCCTCCACGGACGGGTTGGTCGTTGGATCGCCAACTTGAAGAGGGAGGATTTACCATCGAACTTCTGGCCAGAGAAAAAACCCGTAATATGTAGCCAACATTTGGAAGAAGAATGTTTTCAAGATGACTTGGATAATAGCCGCGTTGTGACAAACACCAGATACAGCACTGGGACTTGATCAACAGCCGATACCACTCAATATTCAAACGGCTGCTCGTCAGCGGGAGCGGATAAACGCTGTAGAAATGCAGCTGCTGCTCACACCGTACGACTAAACCGCAGGGTTTATCCTCTGATGGCGGTTACATCGTCAGACACAGTTAAACCCCACCTAGAATGAATTAGACAAGCCCTTCCGTTGAGGTAATGAAACATTCTGACGTTCTGTGGCACCGGCTTGGTTTGCTAGACGGCAGTGGCTGCACTATGTGGAAGAGACAGTTTCGTTTGTCTGAAAGCAGCCAGAAAAAAATTCATACCAAGAGATAAATTGAAGAAAGGCAACCCCTTTATGAATGCCGCCTTTTCAAACTGGCTTAAAGCCACAGACATTTTATTTATTGTGAAGTTTAATTATCAGCGGCTATAGTCACCTGAAAACTGATTCATGATTAATGTGATTAATGATGTCTTTGTGTTACAGACACTGGCTCCGTGCACTGAAGTGTCTATGACGATAAAGTAGTGAATATCAATCTATTTATATATTGTATCCTAAATAGGCCTCTAGGCTCATAGTTCTTTTGTCCAAAAAAAACAAAAACATTTTTGACAGCAGCCGAAAGTACTCCCAGCGGCCCTGGCAGAGAGCACATCCCGTGTTCCTGGTTGCTACTGGAGTAGAGGTGGAGAGAGGCATCTATTTTCACACATCTTGTTTTGGTCTACAGAGAGCAGCCATGTTTGTGCAATTTGAAACATCACAGTAGAAAAGCTTGAAAGACCCTGTGATATTTGAATCCATTCACTAAATTTCACAAAAAGGTTTTTATTGAGTTTTGCGCAAACATTTACCTCACATGGCTGATTAGCTCCCTCCCTCTCTACATCTCTAGACGGTAGCTAGCAGCGGCGTAGGAAGCGGGGGGGACGGGGGGGACATGTCCCCCCCAATATAAAAGCCAGGTGGATATGTCCCCCAAAATTGTACACTTAAAAATATTAGATTTTGACATTTTTTTTTAACTAAGCGTGCTTTTATTTTGAAGGCGCAGCATAGCGTTACGTCACTGTACTCCCCCTCCCCTCTCTGAACTGCTGAGTGTTTGAGCACTCAGTCAGCAGGGAGGGAAACGGCGACACAGAAATCAGAAACTTGTGAAAGAGGTAAAATAGTCTGTCGGGATGCTGCTATGAATATTGCCCATTTATAACGTTTTGTTTTTAGTTCACTTTCATATATAGAAACTGAATCTTTTTGGTTTAGTCATCTTAGTCTTGTACGGAAGAGGATTAGGGCCACTGGAAAAAAAAAGTTAACTGATTTTTACATTTTTTTTTTAGTTTAACATGGGGGAAAAAAGTCAGAATTCTGACTTTTCTCTAAAATATACGTATAAAGAAATATAACAGGAAGTACTGCTAAAACATAAACTAAATGTTAAATAATGTAGATATTGGTTTAAAAAATTCTTCAGATTTGGAAATTTGGAAGGAATACATAATTTTGAAATTAATCAACAAATCTGGTAAAAAAAAAAAAAAAAAGAAATAAAAAATAAAAGTTGCACTTTTTTACTTGAGGAATTTGTTGAATAACTTCATAATTATGAGTTTAACTAGTTGGAGGTAATGCTACACTTCTCTGCTTCCTGTCCTGCTCATAAAAGGTAAACATTATAAACCCACCATCCATTTTCTACATTATTTGGAAAACACAACACAAATGTAATATAACAAAAGTATGTTTAAAAACAAACATGTTAGCATCCAGCCATAGCCATGTCTGTTTTAGAGACTAGCTCTCTTCTGCTCCTCCATTAATGAGGGGACCCCACGGGCACGTAAAAAGTTGCCTAATTCCGTCATTTTCCACCAATGTGTCACTGGCCACCTCAAACAACTCACATCTTTGTCAGTGAAGCTGAGTGCTCCACATCTCTTCCTTCATGGTGACCATCTACATTAAGATCCAAAATTCTGAGATTAAAGTCAGAATTCTGTGAAAAAAAGAGAAAAAAAAGTCAGAATTCTGACCTTTTTCCCGTATTAAACTGAAATAAAATTTAAAAATCACTTAACTTTTTTTTTTTTTTTCAGTGGCCCTAATCCTCTTCCGTAGTCTTGGGATGATCACTCATCCAATATTTAACTGCTAACTTTCTCTAGACGTTTGCTACGCTAGCCAAAATGTTTTTTTTTTTTATATATATCTCATTTCAGTACAATGCCACCACCAACTAAAAGGCTGAAACAGCAGTAGGACTTACTCAGATTTTTTTAAAAAGAGAAACGTCAGTGTGAGTTACAGTCACCTAACACAACTTGTGTTGAAATTAGCCCGATCTGGGCGTGCGTTTAACGAGGATTTTTTATTTTTTGCGTGGTTTTGATTCGCCGAAATTGACAGATGTTATACCTGCCGCGCTCCTGATCGTTAGTTAAAACCACAGGGAGAATTAATTTTAATTCTTAGCAGCGGCGGTCGCATTGGTTGTGCAGCAGTCCACTGCACAACCACTAATTAACCAACTAATTAACTTCTGCACCTTTATTTCCTCAAATAAACTGCTGGCTCCTCTTTTTAGACGATAAACAGATTAACACAACATTGACAACTCTGTAGTTTTCTCTGTTCTGTACTGCAAACTGGAATTAAAGGCGCCATTTCTACCAAAGGTCTTGACAGACTGGCGACCTGTCTAGGGTGTACCCCGCACCAGCACCTCCCGACCCCACTAAGGGACAGGGTGTACAGAAAATGGAAGGATAGATGGATTTCTACCAAAGGTTGATAATGCGTTTTTGAACCAGATGCTTCAAAGCGCCCTGTCCATAATTCTTCAACACACTGTCAGCTCCCTCCAGTCAATCTATATAAATTCATTTTTGACCATTATTGCAAGTTTGACAAAAAATAAAACATATCAAACTTTGCACATGTGTGGCCTACTGAATTGTTTTTAATCAAACTGAAATATTTGATTTTCTAGTGTGATGCAGACACTAAATATGCTAAGGGCTGAAGCCCTTGAAAGACATCTCCCTTGCTTAATAAAAGACTCCAGTCATTTTGTTTGGTGATATGCTCACATCTTATGAACAAATGCATTATGTAAATTTTAAATGCATTATTTTTTGCAAGACACATTTATAAAGGAATAAAGTAAAAAGATTAAATAGCCTTTTTTTTTTAAGTAGCATACTTAAGATATGTTTCTGTTGAATACGAATCTCAGATTTCCGACATGTGTCCCCCCCAATAGTAAACATATTCCTACGCCCTTGGTAGCTAGCATTGCTAATACTAGCTAACATGATAAAGTCAGTACATAATTACAGCACACTCAATAAAACTATGGTCCATTGCTGATTTGTGGCCCACACTAGCTTCTTTACTTGGTATAAATGTGTGACATAGTAAATCTCTGCATTGGCTGGTTAATTGCTCCTTGAAACATGTCAAATTAACTTTTTTATTTTATGGTTTCAAACATTTTCAAGTTTGCTAAAAAAATCTTAATATATTTGGTTGATAAATGTGATTAATCATGTCTTTGTGTTACAGACACTGGTTGCGTGCACTGAAGTTTATATTTATTTATTTTTATTTTTTGTATTTTAAATAGGCCCCCAAAAAATGTACAGCACCCCAAAGTACTTTTTGAAGCATGTAAAATTAACTTTTTTATTCCTTGGTTTCAAACATTTTCAAGTTTGCTAAAAAAAAAAAATCACATGAAATTTGGATGGAAACACAGCTGGTGTTCAACAGCACCACCTAGTGGCAGAAATGTACCTTATTACGCCTTTGAGGGGAGAAATATTTTACTGAAGAGGTTTTATATATTTTTTTTCTCAGGTTTGACTCATACCTGATTTACACCTGAAGACATTTTGTGAAACTTTACAGAAAAAGATCATGTAGAATCTGCTCATGTTAAAGCTAATATCCTACCTTCGTAAAGGTGCTCGATCTTCTGTTACTGTGCAGCTTTACTCCTAATCTGATGCTATGATCATTTTTTATTACATCCCTTGTTCACTTAAACAAGACGTAAACCGCAGGAACAGAGAGTGCGATCTAAGAAAGGCGTCTCTGTTCCGACGGCGACACATCCTCAGTATTTGATCATTTTCTGCGGGAACTTTAAGAAAGGAAATGAGTGGAAGCTGCTGCATAACAGGGGGAAGGGGGGCAGACCCCTTTAAGCCTGTCATCTGAATGCAGGCTCCATTCCCTCCATTGATCTGAGCGTTGAGAAGGAAACCAAAATGTTTGGCTTATTTTAGCCAATTAAGCTGTGAGACAGCCAATTGTGGATGTGTTATTGAGCGTTTCTTTGATCAAAGTGCTTAATGTGGGGCTGCTTGGAGAGGGATCAATTGCAGACTCTGTGATTGGATTAGTCAAGTGATCAATGCTGGTCGCTGATATATTAACAAGGTAATTACAGGGGCTTGGAAGAGCTACTCATCACATTTCTTCTATGATCGGCTCAGGAAGCAAAAGCTAACACAGAAACATTTTGGGCTGCACAAAGCCCTGCCCTCTGCTGCCCCCGTGGAGAAGGTGCTAATCATATTAGTAATGATAACACTTCACACTCCTGCAATAAGCAGCCGGCTCCAGATTGTTAAATCTCCCAGTAATTATTCTCACCCGTTAACAGGAGCCTGTGGCTCTGTCCTTATTCTCCACATGACTCTGAGTTCTGGTAGAAGCAGAGGGAAGCAAAGAGGAACAGATGTTTTTCTTTGAAACGCTAAAAATATTCACACAGAAAACGACTAAAACAAGTTGAAGGGGAATCGCAAAACCAAGCAGAACTTAAAAGAGTTAAAGGTCATAGCTTCAACATTTTCATCAAAATGATTTACAGTAGATGATTAACAGTCAAACACCACCAACTCCAAGCAGAACCCCACAAATGTTCATAAATCATGACAGAAAGAATCTTTTAGTACAAAAATTGATGTATAAAAAAGAATTGTAGGGGATCAGACAAGGACTAACCAGGGACCAGCCAAAGATCCGACAGGGACCAGTCAAGGACCAGCCAAAGACCAGTCCAGGACCAGCCAGGGACCAGCCAAGAACCAGCCAAAGACCAGTCCAGGACCAGCCAGGGACCAGCCAAGGACCAGCCAAAGACCCGACAGGGACCAGTCAAGGACCAGCCAAGGGCCAGTCCAGGACCAGCCAGGGACCAGCCAAGGACCAGCCAAAGACCCGACAGGGACCAGTCAAGGACCAGCCAAGGGCCAGTCCAGGACCAGCCAGGGACCAGCCAAGGACCAGCCAAAGACCAGTCCAGGACCAGCCAGGGACCAGCCAAGGACCAGCCAAGGACCCGACAGGGACCAGTCAAGGACCAGCCAAGGACCAACCAAGGACCAGCCAAAGACCAGCCCGGAACCAGCCAGGGACCAGCCAAAGACCAGCCCGGAACCAGCCAGGGACCAGCCAAGGACCAGCCAAAGACCAGCCAAGGACCAACCAAGGACCAGCCAAAGACCAGCCCTGGAACCAGCCAGGGACCAGCCAAAGACCAGCCCGAACCAGCCAGGGACCCAGCCAAGGACCAGCCAGGGACCAGTTGGACCAGCCAGGGACCCGCCAAGGACCAGCCAAAGACACGCCAGGGCCAGCAAATGGACCAGCCAAGGGACTAGCCAAGGACCAGCCAAGGACCAGGCAAGGATCAGCCCAGGGCCAGCCAGGGACCAAACGAGGGCCAGCCAGGGATCAGCCCAGGACCAGCCAGGGACCCGTCAAGGGCCAGCCAGGGACCAGCCAGGGACCCACCAAGGACCAGCCCAGGGCCATCCAGGGACCAGCCAAGGACCCACCAAGGACCAGCCAAGGACCAGCCCAGGGCCAGCCAGGGACCAACCAGGGACCAGCCAAGGACCCACTACGGACCAGCCAAGGACCAGCCCAGGGCCAGCCAGGGACCAACCAGGGACCAGCCAGGGACCCACCAAGGACCAGCCCAGGGCCATCCAGGGTCAGCCAAGGACCCACTACGGACCAGCCAAGGACCAGCCCAGGGCCAGCCAGGGACCAACCAGGGACCAGCCAAGGACCCACTACGGACCAGCCAAGGACCAGCCCAGGGCCAGCCAGGGACCAACCAGGGACCAGCCCAGGGCCAGCCAAGGACCAGCCAGGGACCAGCCCAGGGCCTGCAATGGACCCGCCAAGGACCAGCCAGGGACCAGTTGGACCAGCCAGGGACCCGCCAAGGACCAGCCCAGGGCCAGCCAGGGACCAGCCAAGGACCCACTACGGACCAGCCAAGGACCAGCCCAGGGCCAGCCAGGGACCAACCAGGGACCAGCCAAGGGCCCATCAAGGAAAGTGGGGAAATTTTGAACGGCTACTACGGTATTTTAAAAAGAAAATAACACATCCATAGAAGAGACTAGAGTGGTATAGAATAACAGCATTATTACTGAAAAATATATAGTAAATAACACCAAATAGCCATAGAAACATCTTTCAAGATAATTAACTTTGTTTTCAGATCATAATGCTTCAGATTTTAGAAAAAAAAGTGGAGCAGGAAGATTTTTTTTAGTAAAAAAAGCAAATTAAAGGTCATTATGACTCCATTGTTTCAGTTCTCTTGTGCTGGCAGTGAAGCAGACAGAGATCTTCAAAGGTTTATCGCTGTACGGTGAAACAGAGGCGTGTTTAACAGCTCTCCCCTCTGTCAGCTGTTTGAAGGCCCAGCCATGCTTTGAAGAGCTGCCTCTTTGTCCAGGGATGGGAGCTTAGCAGCGCTGCTTGGTATTCCCACTGAGGCGCTCTGCCTTGGGCTGCCATATGGGAGAGAGAAAACAGCCACATAAGTACTTAAGCAAAGTTTATATTTACACAGGAATCTTCTCAGCTTTGCTTTAGTTCAGTGGAAAAACAATATCCAGGCTGAATCAAGGCTACCATTATAAGCACTTACGCAAAGTTCATATTAGCAATGGAAATTTCAACCTTGGCAGGAATGTGCAGGAGACGGTGCTTAGCGCCTCTGCTGCTGCACAAACGCTGGATTTTCAGCAGATTTGTGGAAGAGGAGAAAACAAAAAATCCCCCACCAAAACTAATTAGTGTTTCCCTTCGTCCAAAACATCTATTTTCTTTTCTTTCTTCCATTGTTTGAATTTAATAAACGCCTTTGATGTTTTTCATAGTCGGCGTTTTTACCTTCACCTCCTTTAAGCGCAGTAAACGTTTTCTGAGGGAATCACTTCTTAAAGACTAATCCAGCATCAAGTATAGCTTTCTTATGGGTCTATAGCAATGTGTCTAATCTGGATTGCCTATTTCTATAGAAAGGAACTAATTCATTTACAGCACTACTAACACAGAGTGCTGCTTTGTTTCTTTGAGTGAGATGAACTGATGAACCTGCTGGCAGCAGAGACTTCTGATTTCCAATGTCTTAATATATATATATATTAGTGCTGTCAAAATTATCGCGTTATTATCGCTTAACGCAAGGCCATTTTAAAGGCGATAATTTTTTTAACGTGAGATTAACGCTATGTGGTTTTATGGTACAATTTTCCAAGTACATTCTGCTGCGGGAAAGCTGAGGGGCTATTTTCCCCAGTCTATGCATTTTCCATAGGCTTCGAGAGTGGAGCTCCTCAAAGGGAAAAAAAAAGGACGCTCATACACTGGGTGGCGTTAGTGCCTTTTCTTTAAGCCACACCACCAACAAACAAGTTGAGTGTCTGGTAACTAGTAGCAACCTGAAATAAGCTGAAAACTGATTACTGAGGTGAAATGGAATCTGCTACGGCACTCTTGCTGTCTGTATACGCCACTGTGGGTATCGTGTGTGTGTGTGTGTGTGGGTGGGTGTGTGTGTGTTCTCATTTTTGTTAAGAGGCTGAAAAGTAACTTTTTCTAGAGCATAGACTACTACCTCCATCTAGTGATGTCGGTCTATTGATTTTGATGTATTGATTGAAAATTGTTCATTATTACCTTGGTTAATTAACATCTAATGTTAACTCTACTACATTTTATAGCAGTAGGGTAAAATGCTTGTCTTTGTTCAAAAAGACTGTATTAACTGTAAAGACTGTCTTTTTACATCAGCCTGTTTTCAGGGCCTTTTTTTGCCTACATATTTGTTATTTTTGGCATAAATCAGTGTCTGTGACCTGTTTTCAATTTAAAAAAAAGAACATTGGCACAAACCTAGCCTGTATGTATTTTTTTGTCATCGAGAGTATTTAAATGATTTTCAATCAGGAAAAAATGTGCGATTAAAATGCGATTAATCGCGAGTTAACTCAGGCATTGATGCGATTAATCGCAGATATTAAAAAATTTAATCGATTGACAGCACTAATATATATATATATATATATATATATATATATATATATACCAAGCATTTATTGAAATACTTCCCAGAGATACTACATAGAACTTTCTAATAGAACCCTCAAACTCCCAGACCTCATGTAGAGGACCCGAGCTTGAGGATGACACATACCACCCCATGAATGGGTGAGAAAACAGTCTTTTATATATATATATATATATATATATATATATATATATATATATATATATATATACTACTACTATATATATATTTATATATATATATATATATATATATATATATATATATATATATATATATATATATATATAAATTTAAGTAGTTTCCTAATGGTTTTCAGTTCAATTCAGCAATTCAAGTCATGTGATCTCAGGTCATTTTACAGAGACAAATAAACCAAGATCATCCAGTCAGATTGGTTCAACATTTTTCTATCTAAGGAAAACCAGCTGATTGCATCGACTCATTGACTCTTCAGCAATCCCTCCACACTAAGCATGCTTTGTAGCGACAGTAGAGAGTAAAACTCTGTTTGAACAGGAAGAAACCTCCAGCAGAACCAGGCTCAGTGTGGCGGCCATCTGCAGATGAGGCCCACTGGGAGTTCAAGGAGACAGAAGCAGAACATAGAAAAAAAGCATAGATACAAAAGGCAACTGTCAACCAGCTCCACTGGAGCGGCCCCGTCCAGAAACTTACACAGCCAGGCAGAGGAGCTCCGAGCCGAAGCTCCCATGTCAGAGGATGAAGAGAGCACATCCAGTTAGTCACAGTCAGAGAAATGGGACTACACACTGGAAAACAGGCCAAGCTCCAACATCTAGAAACAAAGGTGTTGATGGCAGCAGCACAGCTGATATATGAGGCTTAGGATGAAGACTTTTACATTCATGAACGGCTCCAGAAAGATGAAGCTTTTTTGATTAATTACTTTTGTCAATATTTTTAATTATTTTTACTGCTAATAAATTAAATGTAACTGCAGAGGGATGTTGGCCTAAAATCGTTGAGCAAAGTGCACTTGTGCACTCAGCCTTAGGAACCTTAACCCCAAACTGCTCCCTGGGCGCCACACAATGGCAGCCCACTGCTCCCCAAGGGGAGGGGTTAAATGCAGAGAGTTCATTTCTCCAATGTGAGATAAATAAAGTTACATTTCTGTTTCTATCCTTTCTTTTTCTTTGTTTCATGATATTGCCTTTTGTTTGTCTAGTTGAAATAAGTCAATCATAACTCTAAACACATTTTAACACAACCTTTAAATTTGATTGGTTTGTGTCATATTTTTGTTTTTTTCATTATAATTAGTTCATGTTTTCTCCATTCTGCAGGCTCTATGTTCAGAACTAATAACTACTCAATTAGCTTTGCAGCTTTTGGCGTGATTGTGTTTGAAAATCAATGAATCATTTCTTGTTTTTACTTGATTTAAAGAAAAAACTGCTCTCTAAATAAATGCTGACTGTTTGAGGTCTGACAGAGTCTCTCCACTGCAGCACATCAGTGTATAAATCCTAACAGAATGCTGGCAGTGAACATTCTTCCCTCAGGCCGTGTTAAACAGGAAGCTGCGCTTCGCTCACCGCCTCGGATATTTTCTGTGTTTGTCTGGATTGCAACATAGCAGAACATATGAGAGCTGTTTACCAAATAACTTCCAGCAAAGCTGTCCATCTGGATAAATGAACATCCGCCCAGTGCATGCTGGGAGATCAGAGTCAGCCCGCTTGGCTAGATTCCATATTTACCAAGGAGGCTGCTGTCCGCACTCTTCTTTTACTGTTAGAGTGTGTGTGTGTGTGTGTGTGTGTGTGTGTGTGTGTGTGTGGCTGTGTGTGTGTGTGTGTGTGTGTGTGTGTGTGTGTGTGTGTGTGTGTGTGTGTGTCCTTTCTTTGTAAAAATGTAGATAATATTCAGTGGTGACCTTAGAAACACAGCTGGGTAAAAGGTGTGGATTTCCCTTTACTGGAATTTAAAGGTTTCTCTTTGTTTTTTTAACTCTTCTGTTTATCTGCTTGTTTATTCAGGTTGATGACTGAACTGCTGTTCTGTGTAAAAAAAACAAAAACTGAATAGTATATAAACGATTAAAGGTATTTATACTCTGTTTATATTTTCATTTTTTTTTTAGTTTCTCTCCATTTTGTTAGAATGAATTAAACCCAATTCTTTTTTTAAATTGCCTCCATGTGTTTCATTGCAGATTTTCATCCATTCCTTGCAGACCTCATGGCTCCCACATTCTGCTTAAAAAAAAAAAAATCACAGTTTAAAAAATCCGTTCAGAGAGGAATAAAAATAAAAAAACAAGGAAGATACCAACAGAAACATGATCACTGAAAAGATTATATATGTTATAAATATATATTAAACTTTTTTTTCCAAGATTAAGTTTGATCAAGAATCTTCTTATTAGTATGAAACAAAATGAAACAATTATGAAATCCTGATTAAGAGAGCACATATAGATGGACAAAATAAAAAACACACTTTGATTTTTTTCCTTTATATTTTTTCCACAGAAACACACACACTCACACTCGTTCTGCCATCGTAGTGAGGACTGCCATTGACTTCCATTGATTTTCAGTCATTTTCAACCCATTCTATGCCTTAAAACTAAACCTAACCATTACCAATGCATTCCTCACCCTAACCCATTGACACCTTAGCCCTAAACCTAACCATTAGCAAATAGCATGTGGGGACCAGCAAAATGTCCTCACTTTGCAGCATCTGGTCCTCAATCTGATGGGGAAATTGGAAAAATTGTCCTCACTCTGAAGGCTAGACAGGTACACACACACACAGTTGTGTTATCATGACTTTTGAGGATATTTCATTGACCCAAATTAATTTTATATAGCCCAACCCAGAGCCTAACCCTAACTGAAAGAAAAGAACCAGGATTTTGGTCCTCATAAGGACTCAGGTCCCCATGATGAGAAAGTGTGAACAAATGAAAGTCCCTACAGCATTGTAAAAACAAGTATACACACCTACACATAAAAAAAATAAAATAAATGCTCATAAAGGTTGTAGCTACAACTTATTCATCAAATCAATCTATTAAAAAAAATAGATCTGAAAAAAAAAATCTAAATTAAATGAATTAACACAGCGTGAAAGAAATCATTCATCCATTTTCCGTCCGCTTATCCCAGTTGGAGTGGCGAGGGGTGCTGGTGTCTATCTCCAGCTGTCTATGGATGAGAGGCGGGGTCCCATCCTGGACAGGTCTCCAGTCCATCGCAGGGCAACACAGAGACAAACAGGACAAACAACCATTCACACACTCACACCTAAGGAGAATTTAGAGAAGCCAGTTAACCCTAACAGTCATGTTTTTGGACTGTGGAAGGAAGCCGGAGTACCCAGAGAGAACCCATGCATGCTCTTGGAGAATATGCGAACTCCATGCAGAAAGACCCCAGGCTGGGAATCGAACCCCAAACCCCTGATGCAGGTAGCTGCAAAGCAGCAGTGCTACCCACTGTAGTACTACCCACAGCAGTACTACCATCACTAAGCATCCAAAAGAAAAAACAAAACAAATGTATCATTAAAGAATGAAATGAAAACGTAAAATTAGATGATTAAATAATTTGATATACCTTTTTAATCATGAAATAACTACATTTCATTTTCAGAAAACAAAGTCATTTACAAGCACATTTGATTAATTTACTCTGTCATTATAAATCATGGGCAGCAGACTCATCATGAAATCATTTTCCATGATTTAAACCTTAACTTAATTTAACCCATTAAACTCAGTGTGCTGGACTAAAGGTGCTTCCATAAAAACCCTCAGGTCTGTCAATAGTTTCACCTTTAAGTTATGCAATGGATATCCTACTGGGTTATAAAATTTATAGTTCATATATATAAACTATTTAAATTATTTGTCTTTTCTACTTTGTGAAAATATATTTGGCCTCATCCAGAAAAGGTCTCCTCATACTATTGTACCATTCACAGGTAACCCTGGAGAATGAGGAAGATCTATCATTAACATGAACAAACTGAAATCTATCAGATAGATCAGATTTAAAACCAGTCTAGAGCTGTTCCTTTAATTCCAACAAAATATTCAAGTCTTTTCTAAAAGAATATTCTGATCAACTGGATCAAATGCAGCACTGAGATCCAACAGGACGATACACACAGATACAAGTCCATTATCTGAGGCCATGAGAATATCATTAGTGACTTTCACCAGAGCTGTTTCAGTGCTATGATGAGCTCTAAAGCCAGACTGAAACTCTTCAAAAAGTTCATTATGGTGGAAGTGATCGCAAACTTGTTTGGCAACTACTTCTCAAGAATTTTGGATAAGAAAGGAAGATTGGATATAGGTCTATAATTGACCAAGTCATCTGGGTCAGGGGTCTTTATTATATCTGGTGGAAATTGACAGGAGAGAGAGCCACTTAGTAAAGTTGGAATGCGTTTTTTTCCTAAACTTGTTTACTTGAATCTGACATTTGCTCTGTAAGATGGGAGCGGACTCAGCCAGGTTCTGGGAGGAAGCAGTCATGGAGCTCTTAGTCACAGGATGATGATGATGATTTACTGAGGAACACTATGAAGGAGGCCTGGTTGGACCTGCCTGCATCAAGGACATTAAGCAGGTAAGGTGTCATTTTGGTGAAACCCAATCACTGCAACTTGACATGTGACTAATTTGATTTGGGTGTCAAAGTGTGGCTTTTCTGAGGCAGTTTTATGAAAGTGTGGATTAATACTGGCCAACATCTGGATGGAAAATAAAATAACTTATAAATAATAAAAAGTATCTGTTAAGAACTAAACCAGATGAACTCATAGATTCAGGAGAAAAAACTGGAGAAGTATTCGCCACCATAAAAAGCACAGATATGAACGTGCAAAACCCAAATAAAACCCTAATGAGGAGAGCAGAAATGATGAGCGCTGAAAACAACCTAAACAAAACTAAAAATCCATCATTGGATAACATTAAGAAAGAGAAACTAAAAGAAACTATGAATCCTCTGGAAGATAAAAGCATTTAAATGCAGCGCTGGTGTTTCTGTTATGAATGGCTGCATCTGAGCTCACAGAGAGACGCTGCTTTTTCTCATGTTTATTTATGGAAGCCTCCTCTGAACTACAGACTAATGTTTGTGTCTGAACCATCTGTCTGGAAACAGGCAGGAGTGAAGGACAAGTTTAGGAGAGGTGGGTTTTAAAGGGGTCACGTCATGTCTCCCTATTCATGGACTTAACCAGGCTCAGAATACCGAGCACCTCTGCCTCCCGCCGCATCTCCATGGAGCAGGTCTCCATGGCAACATGGAGGGAGGTCAGGGGTCAGGTTTGGTGAAGGGTGGGGCCGACGGGTTTCTGAATGTGGGTCCATCTGGATGAGTGACCCGACATAATCAGACATCAATTCTACACAAGTGGAGTGAGAGACGAGCGGCGAGGGCTGAGCTGATTAGTAAAGCGTGTTCACTATTGGTGAATGGGGGGACAGGGGGGGGGTATCATCTGTGAACCCTCTTTGATGGGGACATTTACAGCAGGGGAAGGGGAGGCTATGAATGTAGGAAGATGTTTCAGGATGAAGATGTCGCTCTCCTGAAAGCTGCCAGATGGTTCATCTTGGAAAGCTGGCAGTTTTCCAGCGGAGCGTCAGGGATAAATCCAACAGGTCACAAAGATCCAGACAGGTTCATGGAGCTCTGCACAACTTTTCCCTTACACTAAAGACATTATAAACTTCAACCAAATAACATTTAAAAGACATTTCATCCCAGCGCAGCCTCTGGGAAGAGGCTTCCCAGCATTCAATGCAGGACCAGCAGATTCTGCAACAGCTTCTTCCCCACCGCCATTAGACTGATGTGTCATGATCTTGGCGCTGATGGTTTGGTTTTTTCCTTTGCTCCTTGCTCCCTGTCTAATTGGTTCTGCGGCTGATTATCGCCCATCATTTTCACCTGGTTCCTCTACTATTTAGGTTGTGTGTTTGCCTCCCATCAGCAGCAGGTTATTCATGTGTTTAGGTGAGACGTTTCCTGCCAATATTTAGTCTGTCTCTTCCCCTGATTATGACCAGTTTCCTGCCCTGAGGAGGGCGACGCCCTTTGCCTTGCCCCTGTCTGCTCTGTTTGTCCTATATGCATCTCTTGGATTCTACCGCTTCTGAACGTAGAACTCGCCTCTGACAAGTGTTTTTTGTGGAATTTGTGGCAGAGGTAAGTCAGACACCTCAAGTCAGACCAATGGAACAAGACAAATTACATTTAAAGTCAGAAAAAAACAATAGCATTTTCTTATTTCAAGTGCATGTTATCTAATGATCTTATTTTAGGAGGAAAAATACTCATTCCTTTTGCAAATCTTCTTATTTACCTGCTCAAATTAAGGGTAAATACACTTAATTTAAGAATTTTTTCCTTATTTGGTAAATAAGTAAATAACTAGATTGTTTTTATAATGTGCAGATTCTGTGGAATTACTTTTATTAGTTATCAGTAGATAAAAACCACAGCGTGCTTCAGAATGAATTGCAGATAGCAAAGATAGCTCAAATGTAAAACATGGGAAATAAAATGGTGGGTTGAGGAGCGCTACTAAGTCAGACGTGTATGCCTTAAGTGGTGGGAGGAATTTAATGAGGAGGGGGGCGATGTAAGAAGATTTTAACAAGGAAATGAATTAAAAAACATCAGCTGAACTTTATACTAGGTTAATCATTTTTCAGTGCAACTGATGAGGTGTGAACCGAAGAAGGATGGAAGCTGAATAAACCGGTGGAGCAACAACATAATTATCTGTCATTCAGTTTTTCTATAGAAGCTCTTTTATTTCATTATATCTTTGATTTATTTTCATCTGAACTGTGCATATTTCTAGTTGTGTTACATGTATAAAAAAAACAAAAAAAGAAAGAAAAGGGGTTTAAAGAAAAAAAACAGGTATTTTTTACATGAAAGTTGCACAGTTTTTCCTTCTTTACCAGCTAAATATGTAGCAACAATACTTCAGTTACTGTACTTAAGTACACTTTTTAGGTATCTATACTTTCACTGTTATTACTTATTTTTTCTTCCTACGTCTGACTTCTACACTTTTACATTTTCACACAAGTTTTGCATGCATAGGCCCTAATCCTTCAAATTTTAGAAACAATCATTACTCGTCTGCTAATAGCCGTTTACAGATTTTTCTGATTGCTTATAAGCACATTTTTGTAACTATTGGCTATTTTTGCAAAACTCTACACACAAATAAGAAAACCTTTCACCCAATTATAAAAACATTGCAGTTCTCTTGCAAAAGCGAACACAGCTAGATTAACTCTTCACACCTTTGTAAAAATGGTGTTTTGGTATCAAACAGTAAACACAAGCCATCATCTACTAAGCACACAATGTGCCAACTACACACTGATGGTATGAATACAAAACACATCTGGCTTTCTCTTTCTCTGTGTACAGATGTCAATTTGAGGTCATACTTTTGTCATAGTGTCATGTAAACATATAAGGTTCCAAATTTCAAGTATTGCTGTTTATTCACACTCATCAAAACCAAGACAAAGTCAGAACACAAAATAGTAATTTTCACAAAAACAAAAAACAATCAGCCTACATCATGTCGTCTTTCTGGGTCCGGCCACAAAATTTCGATCCACATCGCATGCAATATCCTCCAGTCCAAGGCACCGGGGAAAATATCTGCTTGAATGCCCGTATCAGGCTACCTGACATGATGCCTGGTCCCAACTATCTCCACATGCCTCCCTCCATTGCCTGTAAAAGGGCCACCTGTTGATGAGGATGGCGCGTCGTTACACTTTCAGCGCCAGGCAGAGAAAACTCCTCAATGGGATTTAAGAAATGGAGAGGCGGAGGCAGGTTGAGTGCCGCCATGAAGCAACATAATCTCATTATCAGTTCGTATGGAAATCAGACGAAAAGTTGGCGCACACTATTTTGACGCTTTGGGCGTTTTTACTCAAAAACCACATCAGTGCATGCGCTGGCGGACAGAAAAGCAGATCCGCTGGACGGACGTGAAACAGGGAAAAACAGTGCAATCAGCACTTCTTCATGTCTCCTAACTTCGTTGCTTGCTGTTTTATATCTTAGGGTTAGGGTTAGGGCTAAATTGTAATTTTATATTCTATATTTTTGAATGGTGCATCAGATGCCATGTGACAAAAAAACGTCCGCATGACAAAATTACCCAGTGCATAACTTTTCCAGACGCATTTCATACCACTCACTCATAATGAGAATAGGTTGCATGAAGAATGGGTGGTCTGTAAACCAGTTGCGGACCAAAGCAGCCCTATGGAAATTAACATTGTCCCATATGATGACATATCGGGTATGCTCTGGTCTCTGAACAGTGAGCATGTCATGTAAGGTGTCCAGGAATGAGATAACGTGTGCAGTGTTGTATGGGCCTATGGTTGCATGATGGTGAACAACACCATTTTGGCTTATAGCTGCACACATGGTTATGTTATGTATTGGTTATGTCCAATACAGTTTTTCTTGATTGTTTACACACAAATATTGGTACTTGAAACACAATGACCACAAAATGTAACTCATGCACCAACCCCCTGAACCAATTCTGCTAAACTACAAGCACAATTCCTGCTTTACACTCAAATTGCAGTTCTAAAACACACTTTTTCCAAAACTCTACACACAATTGTCATGAAGAAAATCTTTTGTTTTCACAAGGAACACACTGTTATTCAAAACTCTAAAGTTAATTTCCCTACTATGCACACTGACTCCTCACATGGGCAAACACCTAACACACATGTTTCCACTCAGCAATCAGAGCTTTAGCATAAAAGGGCAACAGGTGAGCTCTTCTGTTTTGGAGCAATGGAGGCCAATGTTGTAAACAGAGGCAGAGCCAGAGCCAGAGGAGTGAGAGTAAGAGGAGGACGATGGGGAGGACGAGGACGAGGAAGGCCAAGGACAATCATTTCTGATGAGATCCGAGCCACTTTGGTTGACCATGTCTACTCTCACTACAAAACTGCAGTACTGCATATCAATACAGTACTCAATGAGTACAGTAGTACAGTATTACCTGTGGACTGTTCTGTAGGACATTGTGTTTTGAGTATTTGGGAAATGTATTCCTACACAGTATTTACAGTATTGCACTCTTTGTATTGCAGAACTGAAAGATTACCAACAAGAGGTGGACGGGGCCGTCTTCTGTCTCCTGAACAGGAAACAGAGATCATGAACATGGTTCTTGAAAATAACGCCATTACCTTACGACAAATATAAAGAAAAACAATAGAAAACAATGAGATATTTCAAAATATTGATAGGGTAAGTTTATCAACGCTGGACCGTGTCTTGCAAAGAAATAAACTGAGGATGAAGCAGGTCTACAGGGTGCCATTTGAGCGCAATTCAGAAAGAGTCAAAGAATTGCGATATAACTATGTGCAGGTACGTCCTATACATTCCCACCCTTGATGCATACTGTCAACATTGTATAAATCATACATATTTCTTTCTATTATATTGTAATCATAATGATTGTGCTTCACAATAGTGACCGCTCCATGTCTACTTCTGATATTGTCATGTGTGTTTCAGAGAGTCCTTGAGCTGGAGGTGGATGCAGTGGAGCACCAGTTCTTCTTCATTGATGAGGTTGGATTCAACCTCACAAAAAGACGAAGGAGGGGAAGGAATATAATCGGCCAGCGTGCCATTGTTGAAGTCCCTGGCCAGCGCGGAGGGAACATCACAATGTGTGCAGCGATGACCCACCATGGCATCATCCATCACCATGCTACCCTTGGCCCCTACAACACTGCCCATCTGATCACATTCCTGGACACCCTACACAACACACTCATTCCACCAGATCAGATAGACGGCCCAGAGCAGCTCAGGTACGTTGTCATTTGGGACAACGTAAGCTTCCACCGGGCTGCTCTGGTTCACTGAACTGCTTTCCAGTTGTTTATCTCCCTCCATATTCTCCATTCCTCAATCCTATTGAGGAATTTTTTTCTGCCTGGAGATGGAAAGTGTACGACCTAAATTCAGAAATGCATATACCCCTTTTCCAAGCTACGGAAGACGCATGTGGAGATATAGCAGTTGATGCTTTCATGGCTGGATTCGCCATGCTAGGCGATATTTCCCCCGCTGCTTGGCCAGGGAAAACATTGCTTGTGATGTAGATGAGGAGCTGTAGCCAGACCGAAACAGAAGAGAGGATGCAGCATAGTTTATTTTGTTTTGTTTTTTTATTATTACTGTAACTGTATACAGTAAAATCTTCTGCACTGTATGTGCAACTTTGTGTCGGTTGGGATGTACACTGTGTACATTGTTTTGTGGGAAAAATAAAACATGTTTGTTACAGTATATTTGTGTGTTCTGAGTATAAAAACAATATTCTAAAATATTTTACAACGCACTTATGCATTTAATGTCTGTAGTAAGTGTAACACTGAACAAAAAGTCATTATGATGAATGGAGAATGGTGTTTTACACTGAGCACATCAGTGTTTAAATGCTTTTTTTAATTGTCTGTTCATATGATAGTTTGTGTGTGTCATCTGAACACAAAATGGCCTTTTGTGAAGAGATAAAACTGTTTTGAATGTAAAGTTTCATTTTGCAGGAGATTTGAAGGGTTTTGCCCATTGTGTGTGTGTTTGTTGGATTTGTGTGTAGAGTTCTGAGAATACGAGGCATGTTTTCAGAAATGTGTGTAAACAATCCAGAAAAACTGTAATGTTCCTGCCACGTCTCCTGGTTTTACTGAGGTTAAAACCAGCTTCATCTACAAAAAGTAGCTCATGTCCCATGGCATCTGCTTCTAGTTCCATCACTCTCTGGACAAGACAAAACAAATGCATCACATCAGGCCCATGCACAGCACTACAGTATGCACTTCCAAATTCAGAACCAATGACACTATAGCTTACCTGCACATAGTCATATCGCAGTTGCTTTACATGTTCTGTGTTTCTCTGGAAAGGAACTCTGTAAATTTGTTTCATTCTTATTCTGTGGCGTGCAAGTACACGACTTCATGAAGAAATGCTTATTGCCTATTTTGAAAGATGGTGTCATTATCAATTATTATTATTTATAGTGCTTAGGCTGATTGCAAAGTGAACTAATTATCTAAAACAGTTTTCACATGTGAAAGTGTGCCAGACAGTTGGCAAAATAGTGTGAATGATGAGTTTTGAGTGGTGTTTACAGTTCCACAAAGAGTGCTGTGCGGTGAATTGTGCCTACAGTTTTTGCAAAATATGTATTACAAAATTACAACTAAGTGCAATGCAGTGGTGTTTGTGCTTACAGTTTTGCAAGCTGAGTGAGTGGACTTTACTGTGTGTAATAGTTTGAGAAGTGTGCTACAAGAATCACGGTGGCGGCAAGCGTTGACTGTAATGCAGGAGTCCTTGCAGTTAGGACCGGTGTTATGCCGCCATCCCTATACGGCGGAAAATCAAACACACGCTAGACAGACCAATTGATGCATTCACAGCTATTAACCCAGATGAACTATGGTGCATTCAAGAGCATGCATTTCATACAGAAGAAAGCATAAAGCGGAACTTATGGCCTCATATTTCTGTTTTGTGCGATTATACATCTGCTAGCTTTTATTCAAAGTTTTTGTGAAAAGCCTGTTTAGCTCCCAAGCGAGGGCTTCAGATCAGACAGCAACAATGCATCTCATTGTTTCTGGTAAATTATGCTTTGACCTGACCTTTAACTACTGATGTAGCACAGGATGTATTTTTGGCAATATACTTATTTAACTCTTTTCTTTTATTTAAAAATTAAATGTATAACATGAATGCATGAAAACCTTATTTTATTTCAGTGTTAAATTCCATTTAAAGTAACAGATCATTAAAAATGTCTCCAGATCTTTACTGGTTGATGATTGCTTCTTTATTCAGACCTGCTGATTTTTAATTGGTTCCTCTGGTTTAATGTTTCTAAATGTTTATTTCCTGTCATGTGCTCCCATCCAATGCAGATCATTGGCTCCGCCCACATCCTAATGGAAACTAGTGTGATTGGATGAGTCATAGAATGCAAGAACTTACTCATTGGTTAGCTAAAGGAAACCATCAAGTGGGTGTTCTTCAAACTTCTTGCGTGTGATTTGTCTATGCCGTATACAATGTGGGATTCAGAAAAGATGTTGAAATGTCTGAAAGGTGGGACACAGAAGGCGTGTCGGAGGCGAGGAGACCAACCATCCTGCGACCTATCTCACAGAAGTTTTAGAAATAGTCGTAAAATTCCACTTTCAATACATCTAGCGGCATCTGGCTGTTTTTTTTTTTAAGGTTACTTTATACTTTTATACTTTAAGTAGTTTTTGGAGCACATACTTTTTCACTTTTACTTGAGTAAAGAGGTCAAGTTGATACTTCAACTTTTACCAGAGTGTTTTTAAACTGCAGGATCTATACTTCTACTTTAGTAACAAATGTGGGAACTTTTCACACCACTGTATAGCATACAAAAGGATACTGCAAAAACAATCTAGAAATAATTAAAAATGTCTTAAAATAAGTGTATCTACCCTTAATTTGAGTAGGTAAATAAGATGATTTGCCAATGAAATTAGTGTTTTAAATCTTAAAATAGGATATTACATAATATGCGCTTGAAATAAGACAATGCAGTTTTTTTTTTTCTTATTTTAAATGTTAATTGTCTTGTTCCATTGGCAAAGTGTCTCACTTAACTTATCAGTTCAAGAACAAATGCACTTATTTTAGGAAGAAATTACTTATTTAGATTTCATTTTTTTTGTTTTTTTTTTGTTTACACTTAAAATAAAAAAAACATTTGTGGATATTGTATTGATTTTCCAAGCTTGATACCTTCTAGTTCCAGAGTTTATACTGAGCTGATTTAATTAAATAGAATATTTAGTTTACATGAATTACACACCTGGAGCATGTCGGCGCGGATAGTAATCAGACCGTTTTTAAAGGAATTTACTTCTTGGTGAAGATGTTATTGTTCCAGTGAGATTGTCTTTGACTGCTGTAGCAAAGATGTCTGTATTTACTAACAGCTGATGGTGGCATTTCTCACTTTGTAGAGGTAAATATGTACTCTCCCACACTTCACTATCTGTGGGAGAGATAAAGCAGGGCAGAGACAGGCTGATAATGACTGGGTGAGAATGGGGCCAGATTTGGGGTGTAAACAGAGGTGTGAGCACAGCTGATAGTGTTTAAGTTACGACGTCTCCCTCTGCCTCTGTAGGAGCCGCATTCTTCTCTGCTGCCTCCAGCGCTGTTCTACAGCATAATTAGAGCCTGTTTCTCTGAACGTCACCCACATGCTCTCTGCCTTTCTGCTGGTAGGAGACGGGTTTACTGTTCAAGGCATGAAATAAACGAGTGTGGATGTTTGACCAGTGCCTGTTTATCAGCTTTAGATTCATCTGGAGATATCATCCCAGATCCTCACTGAATAGAAGCTGAAGTAACTTGTCAAGTGCTGCAGGATGTGAGTTTTCCTGCACTAGTTAGCTCAGCCCCAGAGGTCACCATAATTGGATGATGCAGCTAAACCAGCTCAACAGTGGCTCCAAAGAGAGCGGGCTGGCAGTATAACAGTGAGGGGTTAACTCTGGGGTCACCTGATCAAAGTGTTACAGCCCTGCACAGAGAAGTTCAACATTAACAAATGCTGAACTTCAAAGGCAATTATTCTGATAATCCCTGTTTGACTTTAGGATGGTAAACGGAGCTAAAAGTTCCCCTCAGTCCTTCAATGGACCCCAGAAACATTATTGTTCACTAAACCTAAGTCTGATTGGACACATTTATTAGGTTTTCTTGTTGCTTTTCTGAGTTTGCATCCATAGATGATCCACTGCTCTACAGACACCAGTAGGAGAGTAAAGAGTTCTGCTGTGAAAAGAACTGAATCCAACCTTCACTGACAATTTAAAAGAAATATTTATAAAAACGTTGACTTTTCTTGAAATAGGTGAAGTTGTTCCTTGTTGGAGCAGTAAAGAAACATGATCTGCTAAACAGTAAGAGTTAGTAGTTAGATATAATGCAACTTAAACACTGCAAAAATGGTCTAAGATATAGGTAAAAAAATGTCATAATTCAAAGCGTATTTACCCTTCATTTTAGTAGGTGAAATGGGATGATTTGCCAATGGAATGAGTATTTTTACTTTCTTAAAATGAAGATTATTAGATATTATGCACTTGAAATAAGACAATGCGGTTGCTTTTTCTTATTTTAAATGTAATGAGCTTGTCTTGTTCCATTGTAGAAAGCATTTCACTTACTTTCCTCAATTCAAGAACAAATGCACTTATTTTAAGAAAAAATGACTGATATAGATTTCCATTTTTTGCAGTGAAGGAAAAGTCCGGTCAGTTAGGAATAATTAATGGATCATTGTTTATACCTAAAAGTAATACGTTCGCGTTGATTTAATGAATCAGTAAAAATAGTAAAAATAATAATTTCCGCTGTTATCAGTGTGAGTCTAGGAGCTGACCATTTTGCACCTAATATAGTAGCCTCCCTCTCCCACCATCTTCCAGCAGTGGCGTCCACGATTCTTTGACCCAGCCTAGCCATTCTCCCCCACTTTCCAAGCTAAATCAGTAGGGAACTACTAGACACACATCTTGCAATCAACTGCACAATTATTGAAGATTTCCAGAGGACTTCACCATTGAAATTCACTCAGAGCTTTATAGTGAACTGACAATGCCCACGCATGCATGGCACGGCTGGATGCTGGAGGGAAATACATGGGGTAAAAGTGAAAAAAAAATCCAGTGAGAAAACTACGCATTCAAATGAAAATTACTCTTAATTAAAAAATTTTATTATTATTTATCATTTATTGCGGTGCTCTTGGGGGGTTCCGTGGTGGCGGACGTGGGTTACTGGCCTAGTAGCTGGGTTGCCGCTGGGTAGGGTCCGGGGGTCCGGGGTCCCTGAGGGTGCTTTGTCCTCGGGCGGGTGCCCTAGTGGGGCATCGGGGGTTTGGGTTCTGTGGGGGTAGGCTGCTTGGGGTCTGGGCCGGTGTAAGCCCGGTTGTGGCCTCTGGTGTCCTGGGGGGCCTCGGGGCCTGTTGAGCTGGTGGGGGGCATGGACATTAACACCTTATGGCAGATGCTGGCACCGCCTGTCTTCCTGGTGGGGGGTACACTGTCCCGGACACCCCCTTTTGTACTCCCAGTTTTAATTGCATTTGAGAACAACACGCAAAAACACAACATTTGAGCAGGCACAGGGAGGATCAGGGTCTTTCTCACACCCCTGTTCTCCGGCTGCCGCATACCGTGCGGGATGGGGGGCCGGGCCCGAAGCAGGAACTAGATAGGTTAGTGTGGCGGGGACACCGCTCCCCTCCACCCCCAACCGGATTTTAGGTTCACTTATTGTGTCATCCGGTAATCCCGGGACTGGCCACCAGCGCTGCCGGGTCCTCTGTCCTAGGATTATTGGTAGTGAGTGTTATGTGTGAATGTGCGTCTGCGTTTTGTTTTTTCCTTTCTTCCTCTTTTTTTTGTGTTTTGCCATGGCCAGGTTGGGGTCTGAACTGCATCCCTCCCCCAAGAACATCTCAAGTCTCCACTAAGCGCGTGAGCCTATTCCCCCACGTCCTGCCCTCCCTCCGCTAGCTGGCGCCTGGGCTCGCCGGTGCACTGGTGGTGTTTGGGGGTGGATGCCCGGGCGGATACTGGCTTATTACTGGCTGCTGCTTCACAGGGCCTGGGGGAGTGGGCACCCCTGAGGACTCGGGTCCCTGGGGCCCATGGCCAGATCCACTTTGGGGTGGCTGGCTGCCGGAGGAGCTCCCCCCGTCATCTCCTCGGCTCCTTGGTGGGGCGTCGGATTGCGGTGGGTGGCCCCTCCTGTGCCTCAGCTCTTTGGGTCCCTCTGGGCGTCTGGGGCTGGGTGCGCTCGTGCGTACACCAGCTGTTTTCTCACATTGCATAAATAAAATCTCCTGACCACTATTGAGCATTTTTTCTTTGAATAAACTTTACATGCACAAGCGGCACTTTCACAAACAACTGCAGGCGCTTGGTTCCAGGTACCGTATTTTCACACACATACAGAAAGCCCATATTCTTACCTGAAGCTACCACGGTATACAATAGGATTAAATAATACTACTTATACTTCCAGTCGATAGTATCAGGGTGTTACTTTATTGTATGTCCTCGTACAATGTCCATTTCCTTTCCTGTTCTACTACTTACATTGCAGTGTCATAATCTGTAAAAACTCCTTTGACTACATGTTATAAAGCTATTTATTTGCATAAATCAAGCTGAACACTATGGCCATAGCCGCATTCGTTCAATTTGTGAAAAAAGTGGGAAAAATCTGTTGGCCTTAAGTAATTCCCCATAGACAATTTAACCAGATCATCCAGATTGATTCAAAGTTTTCTTTCTAAGGGAAACCAGCTGATTGCATCGACTCATTGACTCTTCAGCAA
>JAGKQL010000063.1:856923-900277 GCA_018398635.1 Cyprinodon brontotheroides
GATGAAGAGAGCACATCCAGTTAGTCACAGTCAGAGAAACAGGACAAAAAGCCAAGGAATACTATGCTGGGAACTGAGAAGAACCTGGAGTTTGTCTCAAAAATATGTCAGAAGTAAAAGTTGCAGGTGAAACACTGTGTTGTAATATAAGTTGGTGTACATCAAAGGATGTCAGCTGAAGCAATGATGAGATGTACTAGGACCTTCTTGTTATGCAAATGGAAAGGTTTGGATTTCCAACCGAGACATTAATGAAAAAAAAAAGCCAAGAACACCCCCTGTTGTAGTAATGGAACAGCAGTTCTTTTAAGTGAACTGAATCCCCAGAATCAGTCCACTAAAATGATTCATTCAAAAGATTAGCTCACTGAATTATAAGATCACGCTTATAGTTAGGAGAGCTAAGGTTATCTGAGCTCCACAGTGATGCTGCTATAACCTTAGGCTGCTGGAGGACATACGTAGAGACCACTTCTCCTCTCTCTCTGATTCATTCAAACGTTTTTCAATTTTGGATTATTTATGAGGTCAAGTTCTAACTTTATGTTCTCTCTGCTTTTTCCTCTGGTTCATCTGGTTATTTTTAGCTGTCACACCATCCTGAACGGATATATTATTGATAAGACAGAGTTTGGTCTGTTTTCACTGTTTAGTCCTGTTTCTCTCCTAGAAATAGCTATGGCCTCAGCTTTTACTGTCACTAAGTGGATGTTGTCTCTTTCATTGTCCGTCAGGAAAACTAGCTCAGAGCTTGTCTTATTGACAGTTTCTTTCCCAGACAGAAACACCTGTGGAGCCACTTTACCATTACAGTAGCTTTTCTAACATAAATCATTGCTTCTATGATTATGTTCTATGTCTGCTTGCATCTCCTTGAATCCCAGTCTACCTCAGATGGCAGCTCACACTGAGCCTGCTTCTGTGAAAAGGAGTTTTTCCTTTCCACTTTCGCTGTATGCATGCTCAGTGTGAGGGATCCCTTTAGAGAAAACACAATGCAAGTGAATATCCTCTACCTCCTCATCCAGGAGAGGTTGGTTGTCAAAGATGATAAACATCTTAAACAACCAACAGAGGGTAATAGAAAACTTTCAAAATTCTTTGATTGTTAATAGAAAATAATTTGCTTGCTTTTAAACCTGTGACCTAAAGCAGGCAGAATGATTTCTAGACTTTTTTTCCTCTGAGGTTGCATGTGACATCGGTAGCATCCAGTCAACACAAGCTATTAAATCTTGATGTCTTCATTAGGACTGTCAGTGACAAATCATTAATTTGGAGAAACATTTAGGAAACTATCAAAGGTCAGAGTCATTAAAGCGGACAGCAGCATCAGAGCAGCTGCCTCTCATTCAGGCTCAAGACAGAAAAACATTCAAATCTGTCAACATTATTACTGTTTCTAATCTTTAACAGCAGGCCAACCCTTTATAGCACAAGTAGTATTATTATATTACACATTTTGATTGACTAACATTTGGAGACTTTTAGTATAGAATAAAACTTGGTCTGATGCAGTTTATGAAGGAGTCTAAATAACCAGCTTATTGTGATTTCATTCAAGTTAATAACAGGTCATAAACTTCAAAATCTAAAGGTTTATAAATGTTAAAAAATGGATCTTCTTTTTGCTGTTTAAACGGTTTGAGAGCCTTTTATTGACATAAGGGAGAAACTGACCAAGGCTTTTTCCAGCTGTTTAAAGTATAATGTAGAGGTTTCCTTTTGTCCTATTGAGACAGAGAAACCACCTGGATTCTACATTTTCCCTTCGCTCACCAACCAAACACCATTATGCAGATGACTTCAAGCTGTAACTGAACAGATCCCCTGACTGATTAACCAAATAACCTCAGATCACTCCCCCCCCTCGCTGCTGTATCAGACAGGCATTCAAAAACATATCTGGTTCTTCATAACACACATTGCCTTCAACAATAATACAGAATTATTTTTATGTATTGTGCTTTGTAGCAGACTCACATTGCATTAAATAAATGTCATTCAAAATATCAGTGTATAAATATCAGGCTATTGTTTTTTTGTTTTCTCCTTTTCCTTGTTCCTGGGTTATTCTCGGGACGAAAAACCAGGTCAAACGACTCGGCGAGCGACCCGAGGTTAAATTCTCCTCGGCTCTGATTGGAATGCTGTGGGAACACCAGAGCCGGGTTGACCTACTAATTTACGTCATACCATTGAACGCACCGCTCCAATCGCTTCTGATCTACAAACAGAATCAACTCTGTTTCCATTCGATAAATATGGAGCAGCTCTGGTGAGACGGATTCAGACAGATAATAGAGAGAAACAATAAAGCACACTGAATATGCCCTGGCTTCCTTCCATGCTGCTCTCCGTTGTTTACTTTCCTGATTTCTGTCACTGGTGACATCATCAGCGCTAATCAAGACGCCACGCAGCTGCCAGGAAGGGGTTAGAACAGCTTTTTATGGGCAGTGGGAAGGGAGGCAAATGCTGATTGTTAGTGAGTCGCCCTATGTTTGAAAAACATGCATTAACCCGATATTTACCATGGGAAAGAAGGTTGACTTTCCCCAGAGCTGTTTCAGTGCTATGATGAGCTCTAAAGCCAGACTGAAACTCTTCAAAAAGTTCATTATGGTGGAAGTGATCGCCAGTGTTGTGCCTGAACGCGTTCTTTGAACGAAAGTTCATGAACTCGTTCATATTTTGGGCGAACGTGAACTGAACGTACTGCATTACTGCCTGATGAACGTTATTGTGAACTCGTTCATTCTGGTGTCTGTGAACGGCACGCTCTCTCAGTTCAACTTCGTTCAATAGGTTGCCAGATTTCTATAAAGCCCTCCAGGCGAAACCCCGGCTAAATCAAACCGTAAACAGGCCTTAATATGTAGCGGGAAAAACACCCAATCTGGCAACACCAGCTACCAGTGTCGTAGCCTACAGCCGCGTGCGTCATCAAAACAAAATGCAGCGTGGAAGCCACAGCAGCATGGAGGCGACCGTGGAGGCGACAAAGCAGCAGTATGATCACTTAAAACAGGTTTATGACCAGGTGGTCGGTGAGGATGATGGCAACAATCTTACATTTCTCTGCAAACTTTGCCCGCCGGCTTTCAGTTAAAAAATCCGCACTTCAGTAACAGCAAATTCCTACTCAGCCTGGTCCCTCAGTTTGTGTTGGTAAAATGTTCTTGAGGTTTTACTATTCATGTAACTTGTTTGTTTAACCTGCCTGGTATAATTTTCCATGATTCCTTTTTAGTATGTACTGAAATAGAATTTCAAATTATTAAAATGAAAAAAACATTTGCACCTTAAAGACTACTTTCCTGTTTTTCTTTTAATAATTCCTCATAAAAAAGACCATTCAAGCAGCACATTTTTCCTGATGTTTTTGAGAATATACTGTAGTTAAAGCTGCAGCTGCTACTAGTGAAGTAATGGACAGCAACAAAGTACAAAGCAAGCAACAATGGGGAAATGCTGTCCCTCAATGCTAATAAAACCCTGGTTGGATAAGGATTCAAAACTGATATGAAGATGAAATCTGGACGACAGCTTCAGAGTTACAAACCCGATAAAATAATTTCTGTCTGTGGTCTCTACAGTAGGCTATGGGGTAAAGTTGGAGATAATATATGAAAAAAAAAAAAGAACTATGAATCCAAGTTCATTTTTTGGAACTGTGAACTTAGTTCAAAATTCTTGAATTATGCAAACTATGAACTGAACTAGTTCATTTTAAAAATGTGTGAACTGAACTTTGAACCAGTTCACATAGAAAAGAGAACTTACTTGTTTGGCAACTAGCTTTCAAAGAATTTTAGATCAGAAAGGAAGATTGGATATAGGTCTATAATTGACCAAGTCATCTGGGTCAAGAGACGGTTTCTTAAGCAGAGGTTTAATTCCAGCACCCTTAAAAGCTTTAGGTACATATCCCTGTAACAGAGATAGATTAATCACATCTAGAATGGAGGAGGAGATCAAAGGGAATACCTCCTTAAATAACCTGGTTGGAACTGGATCTAACATACAACTTGAAGGCTTAGATAAAAACAACAGTTTTGCTAACTCTGTAAGTTTAACTGAATCAAAGCAGTCTAAACCCACCGGGGAATTTATATTTCTGATACTTTAGGATGTGTAATGCCCTCCCTGGTAGGGTTGGTAAAATATTTTATTTAATCAGATATTATTCCGGCTGTTATACATTGTTTATGAACACACGCCCTACTATCTGTGTTAGAACAATAAATGAAAGAGTGATTCGAGCACTAATCATGGTCAAACAGTTAATTCTGCAGATGTAATAAATTCACCACAACTTTTGTTTAAAGTATGAGTTTATTAACAAAAATCATTCAGCTCCAAGTCAAACATATTTCAGTTTAACACTCTTAACTAAAAATTAGTGAAACTAAACAAAAACTAAACTAAAACTAAACTGAACTACTATGTACAAAGAGGAAAGGAAACATGGTTGAAAACCAGATTACAGTTAAAGATGGATTTGAGTTTGAAACCAAAGTTTATCTGGAAGAATTTGGGGATCTGATCAAATTAGCTTTTCACTAATTTGGAGAAATGGAATGTTTTCAGACCAATTCACACTGCAAATATGAGGAGAATAAAACATTATTTGGCCACAAATTTTATTAAATGATTTGCTTAATCAGAACCAAAAATAACTTTTAGTCAAATGATTCTTTTACCCTTTGAAATAGCTAGCAGTGAATAGACATCAGATTCCACTAAATGACCTTTGGTCATACTTGGTAATGGAAGTGTAACAAGCATCTGAGGGACACATGAACACTAATGTTATATCAGTGTTTAACCCTTAGTGAAATAAAGCTTGTCCAAGCTTCAACAACAGCTCAAAACGTATTACTGTAGCATAGAGTAGCATGCAGTCCATCCTGTTAGCTTTGACTTTACTCATCAGTAAACAAATAAAATGAGCACGGGGCCACCGGTGTCCAAGCTACCATCATCATAAGGGTGTAACTTTGTGATGAAAGTTGGTGGGGACACTTGGGTGGAGGCTCATGGACCTAAAGTTACACTTTCATTAGGCTAATTTTCCAAATATGTGCTCAAACATATATTTATTGAATTTTTTCCCATTTTTTTGTGAACACAAGACCACAACACACTGATATTTATATTTAGAGATGTTAGAGAGATGCCTTTTAGTGCATTACAAATGTGACTTTAGAAATAAGCTTGCAGACATAACTGTCTGTCTTTAATATCCTTTCCACGGTCATGTAAAGAACAGATGACTCATCCAAAATGGATGGTTCCTCTTGTCCATTCAAGCACTGCAGAAAGTTGGAAAACACCCTAAAGCCCCTGTCACACCTTGACGATTTAGACCAGCGTATGCCTGTCGTATGAAAAATCTGTCAAAAAACGCTGGCATACGTTGGATGAGTTATGAGCACCTGAAACACGCTGGTACACAGCGACATACGGCGAGTATAATTTCACGCCGTATGTCAGCATATGGCATATGTGGGCCATAAGGTCCAGGTCAGTTATCTGATCTAATTTTGTCTCCCTCGTTCTCCAATCATACTCTCCAACACTATCCTATAGATAGATAGATAGATAGATAGATAGATAGATAGATAGATAGATAGATAGATAGATAGATAGATAGATAGATAGATAGATAGATAGATAGATAGATAGATAGATAGATAGATAAATTGTTGGTCAAATAAATCAAAAACCATCTAAATTGTTCTTGAAGTCTTGATCTTTTATTGCTGTCAGCTAAAGTAAACTTCCCCGCCCAAAGAAGCGTAGCTCACCAATGACTGGCAGATGCTGCCCTCCCACCCAACTAATGGCTTCTCAGTTGTTTTTGTCCTGCTGAGAGTTTCTCTGTGGGGTTGCTCATGTCACTCTCACTCTGACAAGTCCATTTGCTCCCTGCTCCTCCTCCTTCTGCTGACCCACCATGATGAACAGCGGTTTTCACGGCAGTTAGGTCGCACTGACATCCCTGGGTCCCAGGAGACCTGTGCAGACACATTCTTGGCCTTTAGATGCTGTTTGACTGATGAAGCTGGCAGAGCATGTCATTTATACCCAAGATAAATTGTTGCAATGCCTAAAAACGATCCGCCAGAACACTCACTGCTTAAAACATGGTGAGGAGGCATTACAAATGAGAACATCCTGTTTAATAAATAATTTAAGGTAATAATGATGCCTGACCTCTATAGAGTTAGATCAAAAAAGCCCAGTTTACCACAGATTGGACTCTCCTTGTCGGTCGACATGTTCAAGAACTGTTTTTTTGTTTTGTATTCTAGATGCATGCGAGTCATCTGTGATTTCAGCTATAAAACACTTCATATGTTGCAAGAAATTATGTGAAAGCAAAAGCACCTGAAAGTGCATTAAATGATTTCTAAAAGGGTCTAAACAGTTTTTCCTCTGTTGGCATCAGTTCTGTCAGAGCTAATCATGTCATGCTAATGCTTGTTTCGTTGGGCTAATTGTCCGGCTGAAAACTGTTTGGCTTAAATCATAGTTCTTAAAAATGGTCAGTTTGTTCAGCTCCTGTCATATTTTCAGTGCCGTTTGCAGATTGGTGTGTCTGTGTGTCATCTATGTAAACAGAGAGGAGTTTATAGAGGAGCGCATTCCCTGAGGCAGATGCCCGATCGCTCAAACCATCGAAGTGGAAGTTAGACCTCCTTCTCTTTGCTACCATCAACTTCTCCATTATCTAAATTAAGCTTTTGGCTTTAAGAAAAAAAACTGTCTCTAGTCCTCAGTAGAGAAGCGCCAATCTAGTTTTTTCAGATCCAATCGGATCGCGATAAGTAGGCTAAGCGTATCGGCCGATATCCGATACCGAATGAACTATATTTATTGTCATGTGAATGAAGGCTTTAGCTTGACATAAACATTGATAAAAAGGGTAAATTGGTGCGTCTTTAGCCCTCAGTCTTTTTAGTGATTACAAAACTCTGCCTGTTTGTTCTCTCCTCACCACTCCTCCAGTTGCTCCTCCGGTTGCTCCTCTACACTACACTGAAAAACAGGCCAAGCTCCAACATCTAGAAACAAAGGTGTTGGTGGCAGCGGCACGGCTGATATTTCTCTCCAGGATGGAGTCACAGCCAAGTAGGAACAGACCAGATGAAGCTACTATGAGAAAAAGCAGAGAGAGCAGAACGTTAGAGATTAGAACTAACAGATTCTGCGGAGTGGGAGAATAGGAGATAGAATGAAGCAGAATGATGAAAGGGGGTGGGGTCCCTATGTCCTCCAGCAGTCTAAGCCTATAGCAGCAGAACTATAGAGATAGATCAGGATAACCTGAGCCACTCTAACTATGAAGCTTTATCAAAAAGGAAAGTTTTAAGCCTAGCCTTAAAAGTAGACAGGGTGTCTGCCTCACGAGACTAAAACTGTAGTTGGTTCCACAGGAGAGGAGCCTGAGAACTAAAAAGATCTGCCTCCCATTCTACTTTTAGAAATTCTAGGAACCACTAGTAAACCTGCAGATTGAGAGCGAAGTGCTCTGTTAGGAACATAAGGAACAATCAGATCTCTGATATCAGATGGAGCTTGGCCATTTAAGGCTTTTATACATGAGAAGGAGGATTTTAAATTTATTCTTGATTTAACAGGAAGCCAATGAAGAGAAGCCAGGATAGGAGAGATATGATCTCTCTTTTTTTTAATTTTCATCAGAACTCTGGCTGCAGCATTTTGGATCAGCTGAAGGCTTTTAACTACAGTTTGTGGACTTCCTGATAGTAAGAATTACAATAGTCCAGCCTTGAAGTAACAAATGCATGGACTAGTTTCTCAGCATCACCCCTGACAGGAGATTGCTCATTTTTACAATGTTCCTCAGATGAAAGAAGGAAAATTTAGAAACCTCTTTGATCTGGGATTTAAATGACAGGTCCTGATCAAAAATAACACCAAGATTTTTTTTAGTAGTAATAGTATTATTATAGTATAGTAATAGTAATAGTATCACCTCCCTCCTACCATCTTCCAGCAGTGACGTCACGGTGCGGTTAGCCTAGCGCCATTCTCCCCGCTTTTCCAAGCTAAATCAATGGGAACTACTAGACACATCTGCAATCAACAACAATTATTGAAGATTTCCAGAGGACTTCACCATTGAAATTCACCAGAGCTATAGTGAAACTGACAATGCCCACGTGCATGGCAGCTGGATGCTGGAATACATCGGGTAAAAGTGGAAAAAGAGTTATTCCACCTTTCTGATTCCTGATCCTCCACAGGACGGGTTGGTCGTTGGATACGCCAACTTGAAGAGGGAGGATTTGCCATGTGAACTTCTGGCCAGAGAAAAACCCGGTAATATGTAGCCAACATTTGGAAGAAGAATGTTTTTTCAAGATGACTTGGATAATAGCGCCTGAGACAAAACACCAGATACAGCACTGGGACTTGATCAACAGCCGATATCCGCACCCCGTGACAATGTCACTAACCAGTAGGTGGCAGTAGTGTTCTTTGACAAACATGGATGCTCTCCAGTAAAGCACATTCCACATGGAAAATTACTCTGAATTAAAAACACTGATCATTTATTGAACAGGATGGAATCATTTCAGATTTAAAGAACTTTCAGAAGTTTGAATTCTTTGTTAAAGGTATGAAACTCGAAGGTATGAAGTTTAGTTTAGTTTAGTTTATTTAGGATCCCCATTAGCTGAGCAAGCTACGGCTATTCTTCCTGAGGGTCCAACAACAAAACATGAAAAAAATGAAAAAAAAAAAAAAAAAAATTACAAATGAAATAAAATTATGTGGACATTAAAACAACATCTCCCATAATCTATACATATACATATATATATACACGTATACACATATATATATACATATACATATATACCCATATACATAAGCAGAAACAATCCAAACTAATCAAAACAAACTACAAAGCACAGCAAGTGAAGAAAGTTTGACCTCTGAATATAACTTTTACCTTAAACTATGATAGAAATGACCGCCTGGCTGACCTTTCTAAATAGGAGAACTTAGGTAGAGAACATCAGCTGACTAAATACTTTATGCCCACCATCAGTGATAAAGACTGATTAAATATAACGATCAAAAGTTCTGGTTTTGAACAAATGGATAAAAGAATCACAACTATAACTAGTTCTCTGGCTTTTCTTTATTTTAGTACAGATGGGACCCCCTGATCACTGGGGCCCCTATAGTCCCCCCCTCCCCCGGGTCTTGGACTCCTTGGCCGATGTTTGGAAAAGGACCCAAAGACTCCCCTCACTGTGGCAAACGAGGCGCGTGACTCATCACACCAAAAGCAGGATTACTAGGTAATGATCTGGCAAATGGTTTTGAAATTGTAATTATCTGCCCCCTCAGCTGGGTCTAGCTGGGGACGGACTACCAGGCTGGATCTGATCACATTATTTCTACATCACTAGAAATCTGATAACCGTCATAAGGAACAAAGTTCATTGTTTGTGTTTTCTTAATGAATGCTGATTGTTTCTAACTGACAGGCAGCAAACGCCTCAAACCAAGCAGAGAAACAAACCAACAGATCATCTCAGGGTTCTGCTGCCACCTGCAGGAGGCAGCAAGGAAAGACATCACATGGACAGAAGCAGAACAGATTCTTCTGTTAGATAAAGGTTGACAATGTTTTAGTAGAGCTATTTTATCAGAAGCTGCTTGTTCTACCAGAGGGGTGAACTTTACGCATCCTTTGATTGTTTTGTTCAGAAGGACCCATCCGTGCTGGTAAAGTTTTTTTTTTTTTATTTTTTTTTTTTTTTATTTGTTTATTTGATAGGGACAAGTATGTTTCATGGCATCATGTCACACACTACAACATTTTAGCTAAGGCTAATTCTCAATGCCTGTCCCCAGTTAGGCTTTTACACAAAACACAGTGACTGCACACAGGAAACAACAGAACAAATTACACACTAAAACATCACAGAAATAAAAATCACAAAAATATTGGGAAAGTAATTAAAGAAGGTGCAAACAAGGAGGAAAAGGTGCATTAAAAGGACCCAGTTTGACTCTCCCTTCAGTTCTGCAGGTAATGTATTCCATGTTTTGGTGCCTTGTACAATGAAAGCTGATTGACCGAAAGAGGTTTTGCATCTGGGTACTTGACAGTTTCCACTGTGAGCTCCTCTTGTGACTGAGCCCACAGCTCTGAGAGGAACTACGCAGTCACTCCAAACCTCAGGGGCCTGATCATGCAAACATTTGTAAACCAGTTTTAACTGAGCAAATTTCACAAAGTTTTCGAAATTCAGCATTTTTAAATTGTTCAGACTAACACAGTGATGGGACCTGATTGGTTTTTTATCTAAGATTTTTATAGCTCTATTATAGATCATCTGAAGAGGCTTGATAGTAGTGCTTGTGGCCTGTGACCAAGAACTAATGCAGTAACTTAGATGTGAAAAGATCATGGAGTGCAGAAAACTGTGAGCAGCGTGAAACGGTAGGGAATCTCTAATCAGTTTGAATGTGTACAAGTTTGCTTTTGTCACTCTGGACACTTTTTTTATGGCTGTCAAATTTCAATTGTGAGTCAAGTATTAATCCTAGATACTTGATTTCTGAGACCTGCTGGATTCTAGCTCCATTTATCTGTAAATTTAGTTCTTGAGATATGAGCTTGGTCCTAGAAGAGAAACAGACAGACATTCAGAGACAGCCCTGCATTATGGAAACCACACTGACACAGTTTGTAGATGTCCTGCCAGTTCAGAAACTGCTTGCACAGTCTTTCCACTAACATAAATTACTGCATCGCTCGTATATAACTGAAAACCTTGCTGCTGGACAAGACCTGGCAAAGTCATTAATGTATAATGTAAAGAGTAGAGGGCCATGGATGAATCCCTGTGGCACTCTGTATTTATCTCTAAAAATGATTTTTCGTTGTTTATTGTGACACACCGCCTCTTCCTTCTAAGTATGATTCAAACCACTGTAAAGTTTTAGGTGAAAAATTTAATTAGGATAATTTTGCACTAGGAATTTGATGATTTAACGACAAATGCCTTTTGAGATCCAAAAGATTGCTTCACTATTTCCCTACTGTCTATTGCCAACTCTTTATTTGTTCAACAAAATAACAGTTTGCTGTTGTAACAATGAGGTCGGAAGCCAAAGTGTAGAGGGAGGGGGTAAGATTGTATGATACTGTATGCATTAACTGATTGGCATTACCCTTTTTTCTAACACCTTAGAAAATACAGGCAGGATGCTTATGGGCTGATAGTTACAGGCCTGGCCTTGGGATCCTGACTTACGGATAGGCATAACTCTAGCCTGTTTCAAGGGTGCAGGGAATTGCCCGCTTTCGATGGACAAATTAATTACTCAGTTCTCAGTCATCCAGGTCAGAGTCATTCCTGAAAAGTTAAAACAATCCACTGGACTTTGTTTCCAAGTATGAAGACGTTTCTGTAATTTCCTCTGGGATGATTCTTCCATCCAGGAAGCTTTTTCAATTCAAAATGTCAGAAACAGCGTTTAGTTCCAGGTTTATCTGGTCCATCCCTTTGGAATGGGGGTCATTAGGCTTGTTTATTAGCCTGCAATGCCCCATACCTGTCTATGTCTCTAAAGGGGGTCGTTAAAGGGTTGATTCCCGCTATCATTTAGCATTGAGTTGATTCCTTCCCTCTATCTTCATAAAGCTTTTATCAGACAGTAGTTCACTGCATGATGAAAACATTTTGATGTATTGATGCTTTAACCATGTGTATAGTGGTTTGTTGTCATTTTCCAGCTGTGCTTTCAGTACACGCTCTTATGGAAGGAATCCCTCTGAAGGTTTTTCTTTAAGATTTATTTTATTTGTTGGTGCTGCTGCAGCAGGAAGGTTCTGGGTTTCCATGGTGACAGGTCTTCCTGCACTGTTCTCCCTGTGCATTACTGGGTTCTCTCAGGTTCCTCCCACACTGAAAAACATGGATGTTCGATCAAATGCTCATTTTAAATAGTCCTCAGGTCTGAGTGCTTGATGGAGATATACTCATCCCTCCACAGTCCTGTATGCATAAAACCATCTGGTTATCAATGGGAAACTCTCACTGGGAAAAGGATTGGATCTTTATTTGGAATAGGACTGCAACATTTATTTAGTAAAGCTAATCTTAAAAGCCAACCCTATTCACAGTCCGTTGTTCTGACCTTTAGTTTGAAGAGGACGTCTGTCTAGGAATCCTCTTAGCAGATTAATCTTTCTCTAACTCTACGGGTGCCGAGAAGGTCAGATGTTGTTATATTTGAATCAGCGCAGCACAGCTCTATGATCCCACCATGGAAACCCACTCAGATGATGATGAGGAGGAGGAGGAAGATGACACTGACAGTGGATCATGTGGAGGAAGAAGCGCGTCCACCTTCAGCGGTTTTTTCATCCGTTTCCTCCCAGGTGTCAGCTGATCGCCCCCTGGTGTCAGTGTGTGGTATAGACCTATAGAGCTTAGAGCTGCTGTCAGGGACAGAAAGGCTCATTTAAAGGGAAATTCAGTAACATTCCACTGAAAGGAACTCTGCTGCTTTCGGAAATTGTGTAACAGATGACGTAGCAGACGCAGTCGCGATTTGTTGACGTCAGAGCCTGGGCCATTTTGTAGTTTTCTTTACCGGAGATAAGCTAAAACAAATTAACTCGTATTTGACCCTTAAATATAGAGTGACAGATCTATTTGCGAACTCATGGTTACTTCTTTTACATTCTACATGTATCTCCGTGTGACAGTTGTGACTATTTATCTTTAGTTCTAGTGAATGTGGCCGTTTAGGCGTCATGTAACCGTAGCCTAGCCTAGCCTAGCATCAGGATGTTTCATCACAGCGCTGGGAGCAGCCGGACCGTCTAACCCCTCCGCCGCCGCTGCTGCTGCTGTGTTTGTCGGACAGGTTTCCTTCGGAGCTGGAGCTGCTTCCGACCCGCCTCCATGTTGAACATCCCCAGCCAGGCGTTTCCAGCGCCGGGCTCCCAGCAGAGGGTCGCCCCGTCCGGACAGTCCGGGAGAAACAAGGTACCACCGGCCGGTAGGGAGCAGCGGGGCTCTGGGTCCAGCTCTGGGTCTCTGTCACCCAGAACCCAGAGAAAACCCGACCTGTGTTTATAACACTGCCAGGCAGCACATTTATAAACACAGAGCAGCTTTTATTCAGCCTGAGCTGGTGGAACATGTCCGCCTGTTGTTGTGGAGCTGCTGACCTCCCTGTGCTCGGCAGGTGGCCCTGAAACCTGGACACAGTCTGATGGACTGGATCCGGTTCGCTAAGAGCGGGAAGGACCTGACAGGCCTGAGGGGGCGGCTGCTGGAGGTCACCCCAGATGAGCTGCAGAGGCACAACCGGAGGGAGGACTGCTGGACCTGCATACGAGGTGGGATCTGACTACTGGGAACTTCTGTCTACAGGGAACTTCTTTTTACAGGGAACGTCTGATTACAGGGAACTTCTATCTACTAGATTCACTTCTTCCACTTTTGTTTGCCAACATTACTTCCCTGATAAATGTAAAATATCCCACTGAATGAAATGTTCTACGATTACATGGAACCCTGTCTACAAGGAACTGCTGTCTACTGCATACTTCTGTCTGAGGTTTTTCTGACTACTGGGAACTTCTGGTACATGGAACCTCCTTTACAGAAGGAACTTCTGTTTACAGGGAATTTCTGTCTACAGGGAGCTTCAGAGTTACAGGGAACTTCTGTCTACCAGGGAACTTCCTGATTACAGGGGACTTCTGTCTACAGGGGAACTTCTGTCTACAGGGGAACTTCTTTCTACAGGGAACTTCTGATTACAGGGAACTTCTATCTACTAGATTCACTTCTTCCACTTTTGTTTGCCAACATTACTTCCCTGATAAATGTAAAATATCCCACTGAATGAAATGCTTCTTTCTTAGCCAGTTTAACAGCTGCTGCTATTCTGTCTGTTTTCTCACCTGGTTTTTCTGACCTTTCACTTTTTGCTCCTCTGCTCCTCCTTTACACCTCTCCCTCTTTAGAGGATAAATTCTAATATCTAGAAACTGAAAAAAATTATAAGGATATAGTAATGATTCAGTAAATTAAAATATTGATATTGAGTTGTAGTTTTTAAGATCATGAAACAAAGCAGTCTCAGACACATTAGAGCACCTCGCTGGTGAACATTTCACCAACACACCATCAATAGGTGCTGAAATCTGACTGAACATTTCAGAAACACCTGGCTGCAGCGCCCCAAGAAATAGGCCTCTGGTGATGGTTAATGAGGCATCATGAAGCATTTCCACACATTTGCCAAACTGTACTGTCTCCCAGAATACTGACACCTGCTGGACATTTAAACACACTGATTGGACAGAATAACCTACAACAAGAATATCATTTAAGTTATTGTGGTATTTCATGTTCTAATAGGTGTGATAGAATGATTCTATAGGGTATCTGGTCCTTCAGGTCTCTAATAGGGTGATAGAATGATTCTATAGGGTATCTGGTCCTTCCAGGTCTCTAATAGGGTGATAGAATGATTCTATAGGGTATCTGGTCCTTCAGGTCTCTAATAGGGTGATAGAATGATTCTATAGGGTATCTGGTCCTTCAGGTCTCTAATAGGGTGATAGAATGATCCTATAGGGTATCTGGTCCTTCAGGTCTCTAATAGGGTGATAGAATGATTCTATAGGGTATCTGGTCCTTTGGGTCTCTAATAGGGTGATAGAATGATTCTATAGGGTATCTGGTCCTTCAGGTCTCTAATAGGGTGATATAATGATTCTATCAGGTATCTGGTCCTTCAGGTCTCTAATAGGGTGATAGAATGATTCTATAGGGTATCTGGTCCTTCAGGTCTCTAATAGGGTGATAGAATGATTCTATAGGGTATCTGGTCCTTCAGGTCTCTAATAGGGTGATATAATGATTCTATCAGGTATCTGGTCCTTCAGGTCTCTAATAGGGTGATAGAATGATTCTATAGGGTATCTGGTCCTTCAGGTCTCTAATAGGGTGATAGAATGATTCTATAGGGTATCTGGTCCTTCAGGTCTCTAATAGGGTGATAGAATGATTCTATAGGGTATCTGGTCCTTCAGGTCTCTAATAGGGTGATAGAATGATTCTATAGGGTATCTGGTCCTTCAGGTCTCTAATAGGGTGATAGAATGATTCTATAGGGTATCTGGTCCTTCAGGTCTCTAATAGGGTGATAGAATGATTCTATAGGGTATCTGGTCCTTCAGGTCTCTAATAGGGTGATAGAATGATTCTATAGGGTATCTGGTCCTTCAGGTCTCTAATAGGGTGATAGAATGATTCTATAGGGTATCTGGTCCTTCAGGTCTCTAATAGGGTGATAGAATGATTCTATAGGGTATCTGGTCCTTCAGGTCTCTAATAGGGTGATAGAATGATTCTATAGGGTATCTGGTCCTTCAGGTCTCTAATAGGGTGATAGAATGATTCTATAGGGTATCTGGTCCTTCAGGTCTCTAATAGGGTGATAGAATGATTCTATAGGGTATCTGGTCAGCTCAGGTCTCTAATAGGGTGATAGAATGATTCTATAGGGTATCTGGTCCTTCAGGTCTCTAATAGGGTGATAGAATGATTCTATAGGGTATCTGGTCCTTCAGGTCTCTAATAGGGTGATAGAATGATTCTATAGGGTATCTGGTCCTTCAGGTCTCTAATAGGGTGATAGAATGATTCTATAGGGTATCTGGTCCTTCAGGTCTCTAATAGGGTGATAGAATGATTCTATAGGGTATCTGGTCCTTCAGGTCTCTAATAGGGTGATAGAATGATTCTATAGGGTATCTGGTCCTTCAGGTCTCTAATAGGGTGATAGAATGATTCTATAGGGTATCTGGTCCTTCAGGTCTCTAATAGGGTGATAGAATGATTCTATAGGGTATCTGGTCCTTCAGGTCTCTAATAGAGTGATAGAATGATTCTATAGGGTATCTGGTCCTTCAGGTCTCTAATAGGGTGATAGAATGATTCTATAGGGTATCTGGTCCTTCAGGTCTCTAATAGGGTGATAGAATGATTCTATAGGGTATCTGGTCCTTCAGGTCTCTAATAGGGTGATAGAATGATTCTATAGGGTATCTGGTCCTTCAGGTCTCTAATAGGGTGATAGAATGATTCTATAGGGTATCTGGTCCTTCAGGTCTCTAATAGGGTGATAGAATGATTCTATAGGGTATCTGGTCCTTCAGGTCTCTAATAGGGTGATAGAATGATTCTATAGGGTATCTGGTCCTTCAGGTCTCTAATAGGGTGATAGAATGATTCTATAGGGTATCTGGTCCTTCAGGTCTCTAATAGGGTGTGTAACATTGGTTGGGCTGAAAATGGCATATTAGCTGTTCTATGAGCCCTAATGCAGCCTGGTTAAAAGCCCTAGAATGAAACCACAGGTTTTCTTCCTTTTATGGTATGATCATGAATATTTAGATGAGCTGTGCTCTGATTGGTTGGTTTACAACTTGAGCCAAGCTGCTGAGCAAAGACGCATCATAGCAACAAGCACTCACTCACTGAAACATCAGATTGTTGATATGGTAGGGTGACCAGACGTCCTCTTTTTCCCAGACATGTCCTACTTTTCATACCTAAAAAATGTCCGGGGGGAATTTCAAAATGTTCCGGGATTTTGGTGGAGGGCACAGAACCGAGCCGCATTCGAACGAGCCATCAGCTCTGGGGCTGGTCCGATAAACTAGCATTGCTATCAACCTGACCCAGTGACGGTCAGTGGAACAGCCCCTCGTTTCAGTGAAAGAAGTTTAGCAAATCCTGCTTTGAACTGTCCAAGATTTTGAAAGCTGTCTTCGGTAAAATGCTTCGAGCAAATGAACAGCTGAGCATCAAACTTTGCAGGGATCTTCTGATAGACAAAAATAATCCATGCCTGTCGAGTCTTCGGATCCTTGGGAAGACTGTGAAAATGTTCCCCTTCCTCCGGTCAGCCTGGAACGCTGCATTTCACGCCTGTGGTTCTGGCTCATTTTCAATAGAGAAACTTCCTGCTTTGTAATTCTTGTAGAAGTAAACCCAACTGTAGCTAAACAGCTAAACTGCTGTCTTCCATCTTCCTCTATTCATGTTCCTTGGGCCGTGAACCAGTGGGCTGGTCTGGATGTACATTTCAGGGCGTGACAAAAGTACAGGCCAGAACCAAATAAGGCAACATCCCAGAGTTTACGTCAACTCGGGGCTTCGTTTGGATTCACCCGTTTTATGGTGGAAGTTTAGAATTGTGAGATTTGCAGAGAAAGGAGGTGTTGATGGGGTTTGAACTTCTCTGTACGTCTATTTCACCCACTGAACTATCGTTATTCATCTATGACAATGGAAACTTGTATCATTTTTCATATCTATGACCCCTTTTAATTGAAAATATATTTTTTAGATGCAGCCAATAAATAATGTAAACATAAGCGGGAATATTGAGGTGAAAATGTGAATGAGGATGCTTGTGGACTAGGATTTTAAATCATAATTTTAAAACAATAAATACAGTAAAACAGTAAATAAACTAAGAATGAATTTGAAATGAACTTTAATTCAGATAAGTTGAGTGATAACTGAGAGGAAAAGGATGACATGAGAAAATTTAAATATAAAGCAATTTTTTAGCAGATGCTTCATATTGACAAATATGATTTCAAACACAGTTATGTGAATCAGTCAGTTAAGAAACATCTCCTGGATCAGGTCACATGACTTTTCTAAGAGCGACACATTGTGCTGCAGCGATGCGGTGTTAATGGACCATCACTATCAGTAAGCTGGAGATCAGGCAGGAGCTCATCAGGGCAGAGAGGGATGAAGCAGCACCGGTTCTGACCGCTTCCAGCACAGCTGCAGTCGTTTGAACTGAACAAATGTTTTAGTACCAAAAGGCACCGTTGGGAAAAATCCTGAACACTGATCCAGACAAAACTGAGATGAAGCATTTCTGTCCTTTCAGGGATGGTTTACAGCGTGGCGCCCTACATGGACTACCATCCGGGTGGAGAAGAGGAGCTGATGAAGGCAGCGGGGATGAAGACGGCACCGACCTCTTTGACCAGGTACAGAGTTCAGCTCAGTATTCGGTGGGTCCATGTTGAGAAGCAGGGCTGGATGTTTGAGATCTGAGGCTGGATGGAGGCCACAGGCGGTGTTACCCAGTCAGAGCGAGCATATATGGAGACCATATATAGACCAGTCAATACAAAAGATAATAACATTTAAGGTGAGGTCATTATACACTTCAAAACACACCAAAAAGTAAGTCATTAAATAGTTTTTGTACATGACTGAAGGGTTACCCGCCCGTTTAGATAGTATAAGGTCTATTTTTTAGTACAAAACTAAAGGCATAAACTAAAGGCATAAACTAAAGGCATAAACTAAAGGCATAAACCAAAGGCATAAACCAAAAGGCATAAACTAAAGGCATAAACCAAACACATAAACATAAAAAGAGCATAAACCAAAGACAAACTAAGGCATAAACTGAACTAAAGGCATAAACACAAAAAGGCATAAACTAAAGGCATAAACCAAAGGATAAACTCAGAGGCATAAACTAAAGGCATAAACTAAAGGCATAAACCAAAGGCATAAACCAAAGGCATAAACCAAAGGCATAAACCAAAGGCATAAACCAAAGGCATAAACCAAAGGCATAAACCAAAAAGGCATAAACCAAAGGCATAAACCAAAGGCATAAACTAAAGGCATAAACTAAAGGGATAAACTAAAAGGCATAAACCAAAGGCATAAACCAAAGGCATAAACCAAAGGCATAAACTAAAAGGCATAAACCAAAGGCATAAACTAAAGGGATAAACTAAAGGGATAAACAAGAAGGCATAAACTAAAGGGATAAACTAAAGGCATAAACTAAAGGCATAAACTAAAGGCATACTAAATGCATAAACAAAAGAGACAAAAAGGCATAAACTAAAGGCATAAACTAAAGGCATAAACCAAAGGCATAAAGGGATAAACTAAAGGGATAAACTAAAGGGATAAACTAAGGCATAAACCAAAGGCATAAACTAAAGGCATAAACCAAAAGGATAAACCAAAGGGATAAACTAAATAAACCAAAAGGCATAAACTAAAGGGATAAACTAAAGGGATAAACTAAAAGGATAAAACAAGAGATAAAGGGCATAAACTAAAGGCATAAACCAAAGGGATAAACTAAAAGGGATAAACTAAAGGGATAAACTAAAGGATAAACATAAACTAAAGGGATAAACTAAAGGGATAAACTAAAGGGATAAACTAAAGGCATAAACTAAAAAGCATAAACTAAAAGGGATAAACTAAAGGCATAAACTAAAGGGATAAACAAAAGAGATAAACTAAAGGGATAAACTAAAGGCATAAACCAAAAGGCATAAACCAAAGGCATAAACCAAAGGGCATAAACTAAAGGATAAACTAAAGAGATAAACTAAAAAGAGAATAAACCAAAGGCATAAACAAAGATATAAACAAAAGGGATAAACTAAAGGGATAACTAAAGGCAAAAACTAAAGGCGCTCAATAAACATAAAAAAGGGATAAACTAAAAGGGATAAACTCAAAATAAGCTAAAAAAACTAAAGGGATAAACGAAAAGGGATAAACTAAAGGGAGATAAACTAAAAGGCATAAACTAAAGGGATAAACCTAAAGAGATAAACATAAACTAAAGGGATAAACTAAAGGGATAAACTAAAGGAAGATAAACTAAAGGGATAAACTAAAAGGGATAAACTAAAGGGATAAACTAAAGAGATAAAGAGATAAACTAAAGGCATAAACTAAAAGGGATAAACTAAAGGGATAAACTAAAGGCATAAACTAAAGGGATAAACTAAAGGGATAAACTAAAGAGATAAACTAAAGGGATAAACTAAAAAGGGATAAACTAAAAGGCATAAACTAAAAGGCAAAGAGATAAACTAAAGGCATAAACTAAAAGGATAAACTAAAGGGATAAACTAAAGGGATAAACTAAAGGGATAAACTAAAGGGATAAACTAAAGGGATAAACTAAAGGGATAAACTAAAGGGATAAACTAAAGGGATAAACATAAAAGGATAAACTAAAGGGATAAACTAAAAGGATAAACTAAAAGGGATAAACTAAAGATAAACTAAAATAAAGGGATAAACTAAAGGGATAAACTAAAAAGGCATAAACTAAAGGATAAACTAAAGGCATAAACTAAAGGGATAAACTAAAGGATAAACTAAAAGGGATAAACTAAAGGGATAAACTAAAAGGGATAAACTAAACTAAAGGGATAAACTAAAGGGATAAACTAAAGGGATAAACAAAAGATAAACTAAAGGGATAAACTAAAAGAGGATAAACTAAAGGGATAAACACCAAAAGATATAAAAAAGGGATAAACTAAAAGATAAAGCATAAAACTAAAGGGATAAACTAAAGGGATAAATAAGACTAAAGGCATAAACTAAAGGGATAAACTAAAAGGGATAAACTAAAAGGATAAACTAAAAAGGATAAACTAAAGGGATAAATAAAAAGGGATAAACTAAAAGGGATAAACTAAAAGGGATAAACTAAAAGGGATAAACTAAAAGGCATAAACTAAAGGGATAAACTAAAAGGATAAACTAAAAGGGATAAACTAAAAGGCATAAACCAAAGGCATAAACAAAAGAGGATAAACCAAAGGCATAAACTAAGAGATAAACTAAAAGGATAAACCAAAAGCCAACATAAATAAAAGGCATAAACTAAAGGGATAAACAAAGGATAAACCAAAGGGATAAACTAAAGAGATAAACTAAAAAATAGATAAACATAAAAGAGGGATAAACCAAAAGGGATAAACCAAAGAGATAAACTAAAGGGATAAACTAAAGGGGATAAACTAAAAAGGATAAACTAAAGGCATAAACCAAAGGGATAAACTAAAGGGATAAAGCTAAAGGGATAAACTAAAAGGGATAAACTAAAATAAGATAAACTAAAAGGGATAAACTAAAAGGCATAAACTAAAGGGATAAACTAAAAGGGAGGGATAAACTAAAGGCATAAACTAAAGGGATAAACTAAAGGGGATAAACTAAAGGGATAAAGCTAAAGGGATAAACTAAAGAGATAAACTAAAGAGATAAACTAAGGATAAACTAAAGGGATAAACTAAAGGGATAAACTAAAAGGGCATAAAACTAAAGGGATAAACTAAAGGGATAAACTAAAGGCATAAACTAAAGGCATAAACTAAAAGGATAAACTAAAGAAGTAGATAAACTAAAATGGGATAAACTAAAAGAGATAAACTAAAGGGATAAACTAAAAGGGATAAAGGGATAAAAGAGGATAAACTAAAAAGGGATAAACTAAAGGGTATAAAACTAAAAGGATAAACTAAAGAGCACATTGAGAAACTGATAAGCCCCAAAGGCATAATGTAAAAGGGATAAACTAAAGGAAAGGCATAAACTAAAGGCATAAACTAAAGGGATAAACTAAATTTAAAGCGATAAACTAAAGGGATAAACTAAAGGGATAAACTAAAACTAAAGGGATAAACTAAAGGGATAAACTAAAGGGATAAACTAAAAGGGATAAACTAAAGGCATAAACTAAAGGCATAAAGGGATAAACTAAAGGCATAAACTAAAAAAGGCATAAACTAAAAGGGATAAACTAAAGGCATAAACTAAAGGGATAAAACTAAAGGATAAACTAAAAGGGATAAACTAAAAGGCATAAACTAAAGGGATAAACTAAAAGGGATAAACTACCAAAGGGATAAACTAAAGGGATAAACTAAAAAGGGATAAACTAAAGGGATAAACTAAAGGGATAAACTAAAGGGATAAACCAAAGGGAATAAACCAAAGGGATAAACCAAAGGGATAAACCAAAGGCATAAAACCAAAGGCATAAACCAAAGGCATAAACCAAAGGCATAAACCAAAGGCATAAAACCAAAGGCATAAACCAAAGGCATAAACCAAAGGCATAAACCAAAGGGATAAAGGGGTGTTGACTATGGGTATGCTGGTCTGACCGGGTATGCAGCACTGGGACCCGTTGGTTCTTTTTGGCTTTAACTCTCCATCCAGCCCAGAAGCCTTCGGCCTCCCTTCATCGGCTCGATCCTTTCAGGCTCTCCTCAGGATGCAGCTCTGCTCTCGTAATCAGACCAGTTCAGTATCAGAACTGGTTTCCTGTCTAACCCCGATCTATTAAACCTGAAAGACTTCAGCTCATCTGATCCCCACAGAGGCCCACCTCTATAGCCTCACTGGTTTCCCCCCTCGCTGTGTCACAGGTCCATCGCTGGGTAAACTATGAGTCCATGTTGAAAGAGTGCCTGGTTGGACGAATGGCTACTAAACCTGCAGCAGCCGCTAAAGGTACAAACACATCTAAGTTTCTTTTTCTATGCCTGTTCTATCCCTATAGCCTCACCCTGGTCTCCTGTTAGAAGGACGGGGCCTCGGCCCCCATGAGGCCGGCTGGACCTCATAAGGACGGGGAATATAGCAGAAAATGGAAGCATGAACTCACAGTGAGCTGCTACTGATGTCATCTTCAGCAAACTGATGGGCTGCAGCAGATTTTTATACAGAATTTGAACCAAGTAAAGCTAAAACCTACGGGGTTCTGGATCAGGCATATTTACTCTCTGGTGTCTGGGCTGATGGTGTGTTCAGAGTGGTTGGTCTGCTGGGATTATCCAGGCCTGAGCGATGTTATTGTCGTTGTCAGGGCAACAACAACGTTTTACATCATGTGGCAACGTTCAGCCAATCATGTAGCCTAAAGTCACTGGCATGAAGCAGGATCCGAGCAGATTTGGTTCCTACAGCGGGTTGACCCGCTAAATTACGTCCACAAGGTTTGAACACATCATACGGTCGTCTCTGCTCCATAGTACTCGCTTCTAGTATCTATATAAGCAGAATCAGTCAATCAAATTGTCAGAAGGCGGGCTTTGCTTCGATGATGGACAGATGATCATAGAGACGACATAATCAACCACGTGACTAAAGCGCGCATGCTATGACAACAACAATGGCTGCCGCTGGAGGTTTGGGTGAGTAGATTCTGCTATTAGGTCTGTTCTAGAAGATATGCGACAGCAAATTAATTTTAAAGAGGAACAGAGAAACGTGCTATCAATTCTGCATCAGGCTTATTCTAGGCTTGCAACTGCTCGGGCTGATGGTGCTGTTCACAGCAACTATGCTGGCTTAACATTGCGTCAGGCCTCCGACCCTGTTATTATTGGTTGTCAGGTGACATCAGTGCAGACATTTTTTCCTGGTTAGATTGTGGCACACGCACTGATAACCACAGCTCTGCATGTGAGCAGCATTAAACTCATTCTGGCTGAAGCAGGATCCGAGCAGATTTGGTTCCTACAGCGGGTTGACCCGCTAAATTACATGATGCCATTGAAGGCATCATCACAGGATGTCAATACACGTTACCACTCGCCTCTGATCTAACAAGCAGAATCAACTCTGTTTACTTTCGATAAACTTGGAGCAGCTCTGGTGAGATGGATTCAGACAGATAATAGAGAGAAACAATAAAGCACACTAACTTAGCCCTGCTTTCCTTCTATGCTGCTCTCCATTGTTTACTTCCCTGATTTCTGTCACTCTGGTGACATCATCAATGCAACCCAGTGTGATGATCCCCTGCAGAGGCAGGGGGGACAGAAACCCCGCAGCTGCCAGCGAGGGGTTAGACCAGCTTTTACTGCCATCGGGAAAGAAGCCAAATGACAGATAGCGGGTCAACCCATCATTGAAAAACACACGTTAACCCGATGTTTTCAGCGGGAAAGAGGCTTTCCTGAAACGGTTTTTCCTCGGTCAGGTCAGAATCGGCCCACTTAGCATCTCTGTTGCTTCTTCATCGGCGGCCATGTTAATTTACTCTGAACTAAGTGAGATTTTCCTCGCTGACTTTTGCCAGATGAACTCTGTCGGTGTGCTGTGATCGTGTGGCTGTCCACGATCACACCATTTTAACAGGAATCCTTCCAATTAGAAAAAAAATTATTAAAAAAATAACGACCATGGATCAGCTGGGCATCTCTGCTTAAACTGCTCTCCACGACGCAGTCAGGCCAGCATATCCATAGTCAAAACCCATTTATCACTTTACTTTTGTAAGAAAAATCGACTTTAAATTACTGTAAATCCTTCTATTATTGGCCTGTATTCCATTAGCCGCCGGGTCTCTAATAATGGCGGCCTGCCTCACTGGTGGCGGAGGTAAATAATGGCCGGACTTCCTTATATGCGCTAAGCCATAAATAGAAATCCCAAATAATGTTCCTAAGTAGTCCTCAAATAACTTGTGATAGTAACATATTGAAAATTGCCAGTGTTTGCAGCAGGTCAAGCCATTAGCATAGGTCCACATTGTTTACGTGGAGAGTCCTAGCATCCTTACACAATCGCTCTGATCTGAAGAAAGACAAAATGTGATCACCGCTAGGTCTAGTGTAGTAACCATACAGCATTAAAATAATGACAGTCGTTGGCCTTCGTTGTTCTGAATATCCCTTGAAATATACGATACTGCTAGCCGAGTTTTATCTTGTAAATATCTGTAAATATAATTTTGCTGTGATGGCCTGAACAGTTTCCATTAATTCTTTAAAAACTTTGTTTTGCAAGTCAGTTTGGCCAAGATTCCTTTCTCTTTCTTTTTCGTGTTGCCGTGCAGAAAAATTGCAGCTGCTGGAAGATGTCTGAATAATGTTCTGTATGCCGTTATGGTAACTGTACTTTTCAATAAATGAACCTACCGTAGTATTTTTTATCGGTTCAAAGAGACCCAAAATCTCATTTTTATTCATTCCACTGGTCGTCTGTTTTGATCAAATAGAAATAAAGGCCTGCCTCTAATTCTGGCCTCCTTCCAATAATGACCTGGACCCAAGATGCACCTTGAGGTGAGGCACAAAGGCCCGTCTATATTAGAGGATTTCACGTACCTCATTTAATTACTTACTTTTGGTGTTTTTAAAGCGTATGGTGATCTCACCTTATAGTTTTTTTTTGTGCATGACTTAAGGGATACACGGCCGTCGAGGTAGTTTAAAGTCTTATTTTTCGTACAAACTAAAGGGATATAAAAGCAAATCGCGGCGATGTTAGCATGCAAATTGACTACGGCAGTGCGGTGAGATGCAGCGAGGTATGCTGGTCTGCAGCGGGTGCGCTGGTCTGGCGAGTACAGCTGGTCTGGCCAGGGTACGCTGGTGTTCTGGCCGGGGTGCGGCTGGTCTGGCGGGTGCGCTGGTCTGACGGAGTGCGTATAAGCATGGCGGTAAGTGTGCTGGTCTGGAGATGCAGCTTAAGTCTGACAGCGAGAATGACGCTGGTCTGACGGCGTACGGCTGGTCTGACGCGGCGTGCAATGCGCTGGTCATTTGGGTACGCAATTGTGTCGGCGAGAATACGCTGGTCTGGCGAAAGTGCGCTGGTCTGGCGGCGGCGACGCTGGTCTGGCTTAGCGTACGCTGGTCTGGCGGCGTCGCTGGTCTGGACGGAGTACAGCTGGTCTGACGAAGTGCGCTGGTCTGGCCGGCGATGCGCTGGTCTGGCGGCGTCACGCTAAGTCTGGCGGCGTGCGCTGGTCACAACGGAATGCGCTGGTCTCGACGGCGTCGCGCTGGGTCTGGCGCTGGTATGCTGGTCTGAGCGAATGCGCTGGTCTGCCGCGGCGTCACGCTGGTCTGGCGAGATACGCTGGTCTGGCGGGGGTGCGATGCAGACGCATGCTGGCGAACTGCAGTACGCTGGCTCTGGCGAGTACGCTGGTCTGGCGGCTTACGCTGGTCTGGCGAAGCGTGCAGCTGGTCCTGGCGGAATACGCTGGTCTGCGAAGTGCGGCGTCTGTGAGTGCGCTGGTCTGGCGGCGTAGCTGGTCTGACGGCGTATGCTGGTCTGGCGGGGTACGCCTGGTCTCGGCGTGGGTATGCTGGTCTGGCGGCGCTGGGCTGACAAGTACGCTGGAGGGCACGGCCAGTGCGCTGGTCTGGACAGTGCAGCTGGTCTGGATCATGCGCTGGTCTGGCGGCGTCGCGGCTGGTCGACGATATGCTGGTCTGATACAAACAGCGGCCCCAGACAAAGCGGAAGAAAATGGAATGGATCAGCTGTTCACCATGTTTCCTAGTGAACTTCAAAACAAAAGCATATCCTAAAGATGGATGGATGTATTGTTACAGCGCTGTTTATCGGTGCTGCAGGCCGTTTGCTCTCTGGACTCTCTTCTGAATCCTCTCATTTAAATTCTTAAAATCTTGAGCTGATTCAGAGAAAAAGTCCCAAACATCCCAGCAACAAAAACTGGTTACCTGTCAGCTGTGCTGCTCCTCATCCTTTGTTTCTGTTTTCTCCTCCCAGCCTTGGCTCCGCCTCTATCAAGCCTGGCCCCGCCCTCTGCAGGCCCTCCTCCACCCAACAAAGACTCACGGCCTCGGTATCAGACCGGCTTAATGTGTGAACTGATGCAGCTAACGGCTCCTGGCTCACCGTGTGCCGTCTGTTTTAGGTACGACTGGTTCCAGACGGATGCAGCCGTTCATCTGGTGGTTTACGCCAAGAGAAAGGTAGAAACCAGAACTCTGTCTGCTCATCTGCTGTCTGAGCTGCTGCTGATCAGACGTCTCCATGTTTGTCTCAGATCCCCAGCTCAGGATGCGTGACCGTCGACCTCACAGCGGGAGTTCTTCGGCTGGAAGCTCTGCTGGGGAAACTCTCCTACCTGATACATTTACGTACGTAACGGTTTATGGTCAATGAGCAGCTGATCCAATAAACTGACTTCATCAGTTTTCACTTTCTCTATAGTTCTGCTGCTATAGGCTTAGACGGCTGGAAGACATAGGGACCCCTTTGACCCAAAAGCATCATTTCTGCTTCATTAATATCTCTAGTTCTCCCATTCTGCAAAATTTATTAGGGTTCAACCAATGAAGCCCCTGTCACACCTTGAATGATTTAGACCAGTGTATGCCTGACATAGGAAAAATCTTGCAAAAACGCTGGCATAGTATGTTTAGTAGAAGTTATGAGCAGGCTGAAGCACGCTGGCACACGTTGACATCTGTTCAGTGTCAGTTCCTCATCAGTCGTGGCATCTAGCATCATAGGGTGAGCCAGAAGGTGAGAGTGATGGATCCTCGAGAATGCTATTGAGCGAGCAGCTTTAACTGATGCAGAGTAATGCCCATGAAATGATGTCTGTGAATTTCATGTATACGCCCAAATTAAAATAGGAATCCATGGAAAGTTTGGTGCATGCAGATCAGCAGGGTGGGACAAGCCCTACGCTGTAAAAGCTGATCAGAGGTTCGATTCACAGAGAGGATCCAGAATGAAGTCAACATGCAGCATCAGCCATGATGTTTTAAAGTCTGCTGTGTTTGTCACATACAGGCGACTGCGTAGCTCTGCTGTTCGTTCTCTAAATTGTTCGGCAATCGTCTGACGCCTGTTTATGACGGCGGACCCAGAACTTCTCAGACTTCTTAAAGAAAGCAGTAGACGGTTTGAGTTTTGATCCGTTAATAGAGAATTCACTTTGGTCCAAATGGGGTTCAGAGGAAACCAGAATGACTCATGCATCTTGTTAATGTTAGTGTAACCCAGTGGGTTTTAGTATCCAAAATCTGTATTCTTTCTATTGTAGCATTGTGATTCAACAGTAAATGTGTCAATCAAAAATATAGAGCTTGTGAAGGCCCATCATAGGCCCAAAGAGAAAAAGCCGATCACCCATTGGTTGCTAGAGCTAAGCCCACCCACCTCTACGGCTCTAACTTTCTTCTCTGCCGGAGCGAGAGGCCCGTTCACAGAACATTGAACCTGAAAAAAGAAAAGTTTACTAAACAACCAAAACTGAACATTTTCAACCAAAATCCACTTCGAACACGGAGGAGAGAGCGATCCGACCCATCTCTGCTTCAAGATCACCATTAAAAACCTTTGAACTGGGGGAAGCGGGAAGCGGACCGGACCTCCTTGTTGTGTAGGAAATTGGAAGAAACTGGATCTGAATGTGTGAGCCAGAGGTCACCCTCGTGAAAGGAAGCATGAATATTGAGGCGCTCGGCTAGGTTTTTTCCTTTTATTGGAGCCTGGAACTGGAACTTACCATCGTGGATCTGGATTCTCTCCCTGACGAGGGAGATGGCGAGCCTTCCCAGTTGAACTGAACCAACCCTTGGCTTTGGGAACAGGCAGTTCTCTAACACAAACTGTTAAAATTGTGCGGTAGGACGGTACCGTACTACACTTCAACACTTCTGGAATTGACTTGGTTAAACTGACATATGCCGGCAGGACTTTTATAAAATCTGAGCTCAGACAGGGAAATTAACTAATTATTTTGAATGTATTGTTTATGTTTATTTTTGTGCACAGTGTTCAATACATTTAATCAAAGTTACCTGTGGCTCCACTCATTCTTCTACCTTCTGTTTTAACTTATTACCCTCCTTACAAACCTAGATATTGGCCCAATCCACTACTAACTCCAAGACAACACTCCACCTAGTGTACAAGGGTTACATTAGCATGTTAGCGTTAACCTTCATCGTTCTTCCCTTCCTTCATGCTGCCGCAGCATCAATCGGCTCCAGATTTTAGACTTTAACACCTTTTATTTGTTAAAGGAGTTTATTTATTTATTTCCAGGTCTCGCTGACGAAGTTGAAGAAAATGTTTCAGGTAAGAAAATCTTTAAACACTTGTTGTAACTGATGCTGATTCTGTTTGCTTCTTTTCTCTTGATGAAAAAATAAATGTTTGAGTTTTTCTTCAGGCTTTCTCATGTTGGTCTGTTGGTTGATGACTTATTTCCAAACTCATTACCCATATTCTCCCTTCCTGTGATTTGTTGTTCCCATTTGAACATGTTTAGAACCTCCAGACCAGCAGCTTCATGGGGAAGAAGGGAACATTTTGTGTCTCTGCAGCCATTTTATTATGCAGAACCAACTTAGAGAAAATGCATATCAATATGTCTATGGATTTATTAGCCAGGGATTTATGAAAATCTGTTCTTACGTTTTTTATTTTTTTCTAATCTCTCTTGTTCTAATTAGTCTAGTTGTTAGTGTAGACTGACTCTAAACTGGTTTAGGTCCCCTTAGATTGCGGCCCCTCGGTTCTCATTGGTCCCTGTTTCTATGTGCAGCACTTTGGTTCCCCCCCCGAAGTTTTTAAAAATGCGTTATAGAATAAAATAAACTGACAACCTCAGGAAAGTTTGAATGGCGACACAGTGAGGCACAGCATTACCGAGGCTTTTAATGAGACACTTAATAGAGGCATTTAGTCTGATCAGCAAACATTAGGGCAACCCCCCCCCTTCAGGTCAGTAAATTTATTTAAAATCGGAGCTGAAGTCCACAGACAGGAGGAATCATAATAATAATGATGATTTTAGCTGTAGCACTTTGAGATTTTTCTTAAATGTGCATTACAGATAATTGTATTTATTATTATTAGTGATGAAAACACTCACAGTTACCAAAGTGGGTGAATATAGAACGTAAAGCAGAGGAAACCCAGGGGAATCGTTTGTTACCTCCGTATCAGTAGCTCCGGTTTCTCACCGCTGCCTCTGACGCCGTCGGCAGCAAACTGCTGTTCATCTTTTCTATTTACTAAGACTGTTTGGGTTTTGGTAACAGATCAAATTCTTCAGGTAACGCTTCTCTGAACTGACTAGATTTAGCCTTTTATTCCAGGTTTTTAACGTCTCTGCTAACAGAGCAGCCCGCTCCTGCAGAGGAGGGACACATTTGGGACAAATCAAGGTTGCTGATTGGAGAATATAGGATTGATTGACTAAATGTCCTAAGAAGGACAGGCAGGGACATGGTGGACGGGGTTTGAAAGCCTCTGTGATGCCAAACACGGGTTCTATAGGGTCGGTACCGGCGCCTGTTAGACACCTGAGTCACAGGATGAATGAATGACCTCCTCGGTTTAGTCCGGTTCTCTGGAGTCCCGATCCAGGCCCGTTTAAGCAGAGAATCACCTAAAAGATGCAGGTCATCCGCCTCCAACCTTCAGCTTCTTAAAGGAAACTTAGCAGAAGATTCTGGATGTTTTCCTTCCTTGTTTCCAGTCATTCTTACCCAGATGTGGCTGAATGTCTCTTTGCTAACATCAAACTGTCTTCATCTCCTCCAGTCCGCTCTGCTTCCTCCGTGGGGAAGATCCAGGTCTCCATTCCCAAAGGAAGCAAAGCTAAATGGACGAGCCTGGGTCAGCCGCTGGACTCTCACAACACCTTTCTATGCAAGAAGGACCGAGGTGAGATTTAGCATCCAGCAGCGATCCTTCAGCCGCTCAGATCCAACCTTCCTGATGTCCTCCTCACTCTTCCTTCCTCTCAGGGCTCGTCTATCGGGAATGTTCGCTGGTGTCTAAAACCCAGGTCAACTACAACACCCGGGTTTTCAGGCTGCAGTTTCCACGAGGGACCGTCATGCATGTGCCTGTAGGGAAACACGTCTACCTCAAAGCTGTGGTTGAAGGTCAGCAGCGCCACCATCTGGCCAAACTAACAGCTTCCTGTTCAGGGGAAGCAGAGTCGTCCTATAAAGGCAGCGCTGAAGCTTAGAGACATCTCTGTTTTCATTTCAGTAAAAATAGAAATTAAGAAAAATGAATCCAAATGTTTCCAGAAGATGGAAAAGGAAGGAAAAGTCCGGTCAGCAAAGAATAACCATGGATCATTATTTATACATTAAACTAATATGTTCGCTGTGATTTAATGAAGTTAGCGTTAATTGGTAAAAAAATAAAAACAATAATAATTTTCATGTTTAACTCCAAGACAACACTCCACCTAGTGTACAAGGGTTACATTAGCATGTTAGCGTTAACCTTCATCGTTCTTCCCTTCCTTCATGCTGCCGCAGCATCAATCGGCTCCAGATTTTAGACTTTAACACCTTTTATTTGTTAAAGGAGTTTATTTATTTATTTCCAGGTCTCGCTGACGAAGTTGAAGAAAATGTTTCAGGTAAGAAAATCTTTAAACACTTGTTGTAACTGATGCTGATTCTGTTTGCTTCTTTTCTCTTGATGAAAAAATAAATGTTTGAGTTTTTCTTCAGGCTTTCTCATGTTGGTCTGTTGGTTGATGACTTATTTCCAAACTCATTACCCATATTCTCCCTTCCTGTGATTTGTTGTTCCCATTTGAACATGTTTAGAACCTCCAGACCAGCAGCTTCATGGGGAAGAAGGGAACATTTTGTGTCTCTGCAGCCATTTTATTATGCAGAACCAACTTAGAGAAAATGCATATCAATATGTCTATGGATTTATTAGCCAGGGATTTATGAAAATCTGTTCTTACGTTTTTTATTTTTTTCTAATCTCTCTTGTTCTAATTAGTCTAGTTGTTAGTGTAGACTGACTCTAAACTGGTTTAGGTCCCCTTAGATTGCGGCCCCTCGGTTCTCATTGGTCCCTGTTTCTATGTGCAGCACTTTGGTTCCCCCCCCGAAGTTTTTAAAAATGCGTTATAGAATAAAATAAACCGGACAACCTCAGGAAAGTTTGAATGGCTTACACAGTGAGGCACAGCATTACCGAGGCTTTTAATGAGACACTTAATGAGGCATTTAGTCTGATCAGCAAACATTAGGGCAACAGCAATACACCCCCTTCAGGTGAGTAAATTTATTTAAAATCGGAGCTGAAGTCCACAGACAGGAGGAATCATAATAATAATGATGATTTTAGCTGTAGCACTTTGAGATTTTTCTTAAATGTGCATTACAGATAATTGTATTTATTATTATTAGTGATGAAAACACTCACAGTTACCAAAGTGGGTGAATATAGAACGTAAAGCAGAGGAAACCCAGGGGAATCGTTTGTTACCTCCGTATCAGTAGCTCCGGTTTCTCACCGCTGCCTCTGACGCCGTCGGCAGCAAACTGCTGTTCATCTTTTCTATTTACTAAGACTGTTTGGGTTTTGGTAACAGATCAAATTCTTCAGGTAACGCTTCTCTGAACTGACTAGATTTAGCCTTTTATTCCAGGTTTTTAACGTCTCTGCTAACAGAGCAGCCCGCTCCTGCAGAGGAGGGACACATTTGGGACAAATCAAGGTTGCTGATTGGAGAATATAGGATTGATTGACTAAATGTCCTAAGAAGGACAGGCAGGGACATGGTGGACGGGGTTTGAAAGCCTCTGTGATGCCAAACACGGGTTCTATAGGGTCGGTACCGGCGCCTGTTAGACACCTGAGTCACAGGATGAATGAATGACCTCCTCGGTTTAGTCCGGTTCTCTGGAGTCCCGATCCAGGCCCGTTTAAGCAGAGAATCACCTAAAAGATGCAGGTCATCCGCCTCCAACCTTCAGCTTCTTAAAGGAAACTTAGCAGAAGATTCTGGATGTTTTCCTTCCTTGTTTCCAGTCATTCTTACCCAGATGTGGCTGAATGTCTCTTTGCTAACATCAAACTGTCTTCATCTCCTCCAGTCCGCTCTGCTTCCTCCGTGGGGAAGATCCAGGTCTCCATTCCCAAAGGAAGCAAAGCTAAATGGACGAGCCTGGGTCAGCCGCTGGACTCTCACAACACCTTTCTATGCAAGAAGGACCGAGGTGAGATTTAGCATCCAGCAGCGATCCTTCAGCCGCTCAGATCCAACCTTCCTGATGTCCTCCTCACTCTTCCTTCCTCTCAGGGCTCGTCTATCGGGAATGTTCGCTGGTGTCTAAAACCCAGGTCAACTACAACACCCGGGTTTTCAGGCTGCAGTTTCCACGAGGGACCGTCATGCATGTGCCTGTAGGGAAACACGTCTACCTCAAAGCTGTGGTTGAAGGTCAGCAGCGCCACCATCTGGCCAAACTAACAGCTTCCTGTTCAGGGGAAGCAGAGTCGTCCTATAAAGGCAGCGCTGAAGCTTAGAGACATCTCTGTTTTCATTTCAGTAAAAATAGAAATTAAGAAAAATGAATCCAAATGTTTCCAGAAGATGGAAAAGGAAGGAAAAGTCCGGTCAGCAAAGAATAACCATGGATCATTATTTATACATTAAACTAATATGTTCGCTGTGATTTAATGAAGTTAGCGTTAATTGGTAAAAAAATAAAAACAATAATTTTCAGAGTCGAGCGGCCATTTTTGCCCAAATTAGAGTAGCCCCCTCCCTCCCGCCATCTTCCAGCAGTCTGGGTAAGCGGCCATTCTCCCCGCTTTTCAAGCCAAATCAATGGGAACTATAGCAATCAACAACCCAGAGGACTTCCCATTGAAATTCATAAGAGCTATAGTGAAACTGACAATGCCATGGCAGGCAGCATGCTGGAATACACCGGTTAAAAAAGAGTTATTCCACCTTTCTGATTCCTGATCCTCCACGTGCCGGGTTTATATAGTAACCCTGAACTTCTGGAGGATTAACCATCTAACTTCTGGCCAGAGAAAAAACACGCAATAAGTAGCTACAACATTTGGAAGAAGAATGTTTTCAAGATGACTTGGATAATAGCTGTTGATCAAATGCACCAGATACAGCACTGGGACTTGATCAACAGCCGATACGCGCACCGTGACAATGTCACTAACCAGTAGGTGGCAGTAGTGTTCTTTGACAAACATGGATGCCTCCAGTAAAGCACATTCATTCACATGAAAATGACTCTGAATTAAAAACACTGATCATTTATTGAACAGGATGGAATCATTTCAGATTTAAAGAACTTTCAGAAGTTTGAATTCTGAATATGAGCGACTTTTCCTTTAAAACGTCTGTTGTTTTCAGACTGGGGGAGCATCGGTTCCTACTGAGACGTTCCTAACTGGGTCTGAGATTAATTCCATAAATATTGATGATACTAATGGATCCATTTCCTCTTCATTGTTTTTATTTAGCAGGAAGAAATCTAAAAGGTTTTCATTCATTGGATTTTTATTCAAACCTTTAACTCAGAAGATCTTTTTTTTTTTTTCCCGCCATCGTTAATGAGGCTAAACGTTTGCAGTAGAAGGTCAGCGGAGCTCCTCCCCTAACAGCTGCTGGTCCTTCCAGGTGCTGAGGTGGTGAGGCCGTACACCCCAGTGGACCAGAGTCTGGTTGCTGCTTCGCCGCCGTCCTCCCAGGGATCCGACCTCTACCTCATGGTCAAAGTCTACCCTGATGGCGTCCTCAGCCCGTACCTGGACAGCCTGCAGATCGGTACGTCTCATCTGAACGGGGGAACCTAAAGCTCAGATAATGACTGGAAGCTCCTTTATCTTCCATTCTTCTGGTTCAAACCAGCCTTACATCTTTCTGTCTTCAGTTTTTTCTTCAGGTTATTAACTTTAGAGCAAGAAGCTAAAGAAAACATTTCAGCGATCAGGTGGAGACGGTCGTCTCTGTAAAACCAGGATAGAGTTTCATTCCTTTTTAAAGCTCCTTTATCTGCTTCGTCACCCTGATGATGGATGATGGCCTTTAGAGCCATGTTCCATATTCAGCTTTTAGTCCAACCCAGAATAAAGACGCTCTCCTTCCTCCTGAAGCCTGATAGCTAAAAATCACACGATAGTGACATTAGTGCAGCTGTGAGGTGTCTATACACGTCTTATGGTGCACAGCAGCCTCTGATTGGTCTGGACTGATGATGCGGCATCGTCGTGAAACACAGACAGAAGAGGCAGCTTCACTTTGAAGGCTGCTTTTCTGTTTTCTGTTATTTCTTCTCATATTTGCCTTTAAAGGTTTAAACAGGCAGAATAAGCGACCTTTGTCATCTTTAGCTTCTGTTAGCATCAGTATTAGAACCTTTTCCTGTTGATGTTCTTCAAACCAAACGTATAACCATCTAAGCTGCGTTTCTTGTGGTTTCCAAGGTGAAAATGTCTCGGTCAGCGGTCCAGAGGGTCCTTTCAGTCTCCGCCCCCTGCGTGATGTCACTCACCTCTACCTGTTGGCAGCAGGGACAGGATTCACACCGATGGCTCGTCTCATCAGCCTGGCGCTGCGGGAAAGTGACTCCATCAGGTCAGGAAGCGCTTCGCTCTGAGCGTTTCTGATGGAGTTCTGATGTTAAACAGACGATCCTTCAATCTGTGTTCACAGCAAAATACAGCTGCTGTTCTTCAACAAGAGGGAGGAGGATGTGCTGTGGCGCCACCAGCTGGACGATCTGGCAGCTAAAGAGGAACGGTAAGGAGAGGATTGAGGGAGGAGAGGTCAGAGGTCAGGGTTTGCCTGGTCTGACTGTGTGCGGTTCAGCTTTCAGGTGGAGCACGTCCTCTCAGAGCCGTCTGACAGCTGGAGCGGCAGGAGGGGTCGGGTGGATGAGGCCGCGCTGACGGCCTTCCTCCTCAGGCCGCATGGATCCAGATGTTACGCTTGTGTCTGTGGTCCTTCTGGCTTCACAGAGCAAACCACCGGGTAGGAGCCGATGAGCAACGGGAATCTAACCCCAACACGTTTTAGATGTTTAGAAATGGAAAGGTCTTTGTTCTGTCGGTTTATTAGGAGGAAATGAATTTGCTACAAACAGGACTCAGTCACCTAAGATGAGTATTAGGGCCGGGATAGAGATTAGTTTCTCTATTTCAAGAACAGAGTCTTAACATTACAAGAATAAAGTCATAAAATTTATGAGAGTAAAATTATAATATTATGAGAAACTTTTAGAGGGATGACGGTGTAAAATTCAGCTAGATTAAAGCGGAACTCACAAAAAACTCAAGGAGGTTTTTTCACAGGAAATCAGGCAAAGTATTAAAATTTTAAGGAAAAACAAAGATTTATTTAAGATAAAATAATAACCTTAAAAAAACTTACCAAGGAATCCAAAGTTTAATTCAATAATATTTCAGTATAAATGATAAACCAAAAAACCTTCACAACCAATTTATAAGTAAACTCAATGACTGAGAATTTATACCAGCAGTAAAACTGGACAAAAACATCGCTAATAACTGAAAGTCCACAAACTGTCCGTCTCTTTTTTCTTCTTATAATAATGTCCCAACAGGAGTTCCATACTCTTCGAACCCTCAGTAAAATCTGGAACCGTTTGCAGTCCAAAGTCCTTTGCAAAGAGCGAAAAATCAAGCATTTATCTCTGTACCATGGAAAAAAAGATGTAGAAAAAGAGTGGTACCACCAAGTAAATCCCCAAAAAGAAAAATAAGGTCCAATCTCACCGGAGCGTCTTCTTTTCTCGCCTGAAGACGTCTCTTTGCATCCAGGCGGCGTCCTCTGGGTGCAAACTCCGACAATCAGTTTACCTCAAATTCCCTGCGGTTTTATGCGGCGCCCAACAAAGCCTGTCTGTGGTTCATCTTTCTTCCTTTAGAAAAACATGCAAATAGAAACGTTGATGAACGGGTCCCCCCTTTTGGACCTGCAGGTCGCGCGTCTTTGTTAGCCTGCGAAATGCGGCCTCCATACCTGTCTATGTCTCTTTATCAGACCGACATATTGTTCTGAAATTTCTATTTTCCATTTAAGTTCTACGCCAGCTTGAACACCCAAAAGCCAGCCAATCATATATCAACGGTCATCTGTCAATCAAATGTTTTCAGTCATAGCATCTTGATTCATAAGTCGCGAGAATCCTTTCCTTTCCCATTGAGTTGTACGCTCCCAGTGGTTCACGTGGGATGTACGCGACGTCTGTGTGTCTTCTGCAGGCGAGCTAACAGAACTGGCAGCGCTAGACGAGTCGCAAGGGCTCAAACATGTACGCTGGAAGCCTTCTACACCAAACCAAGCTTCTTGCCTTGAGCCCCCCTTCTTCCACAACATCTTCGGCCCCCTCAAGCTTTTCCTATCCTCTAAATAAAAATGGATGACGAGGAGACTCATCCACTAATTCCTCCCATTACCAAAACCTTCATCTTCTTGTATGTCATCCGCTGTCCATAGGCGTGTCCTTGACATAGCTGTTTTAAGTCACCAATTTAGTGCTACTTGGTCCCAATGGAATTTCCCAAAAGGAACCTAGTGCTAGCACTAAGATGCTAACTGAAAGTTAGCAATTTAGTGTTATCTATGGTCCCAATGGAATTTCCCATTGGGAACCTTTTGCTAGCACTAAGATGCTAACTGAATAAAAGTTAGCAATTTAGTGCTACTTGGTCCCAATGGAATTTCCCATTAAACCTGCTAGCACTAAGATGCTAAACTGTCAGCAAGATGCTTCTAAGACAAACTGGTCACAACCAAACATGCTTGCTGAGAACCTTCCCTCCACAACAATCCCGCCCACTCGATAACGCACCAATCTTACATTGTGTTTATTCACTCTCACAGCTCGGCTTGCAGCCTCAGAGGATCTAAAGGAGGAAGTTCACTATACAGCCTTAGCCCATTTTTCAGAGCAATAGCAAACGGCGATTTGACAATACCTCGGGGCTTCTGGAGATACCTGTCTTCGCAGCTGAATTCGCCTGCGGCTGAAAGTACAGTGTTCAAAAAAAATGATAAACGTTCATTTAACATGTTTTTCAATCCAGAAATGCCAGGGTTGGGTACAAAACACAAACCTGATTTCAAAGCTCTAAAGAAAATGGTGCTTCGGGTCTTATTTGAGCATGGAGTGCGTTTGGCTTCTTTGTTATAGGAATAAATCAATGATCTTCATCTGCCACCGGAAACGGAAATGGGGCCTGCTTACACAGTTGTAAATCTATTTTCGCTTCACTCCTGTGTACTCCTACGCCGAGGTGCTAACGCCTCTGCCTTAAAACACTAAGTCGTAATTCAAAAAACTCTGCAAAAATGGAATCCAAGTATTTAAAGGTGGATTTCTTGATTCTCGTACGCTGGAGTACAGCAGAGCGAAGTTTAAAAGACTACAACTGTGTAAACAGGCCCCATTTCCGTTTCCGGGGTGGCAGCGAATATTGACTATTCCTACAGAACTCAATGGGATTTACAAAATGCTAAATGGAAAACACTACAGGAACGTTTTTCTTCCCTTAAACATTTTTGGAACGCCATTGAACAGCGCTGATAGCCGGAGGTGAGTATATATTAATGTATACCACATTAATATATACTACATTAATATATATGGGTATATATTTAAAAAAAGAACGTTTAAGGTTGTTTTTAAGGACATTATCGGACATGCACTATGGGAAGCCATTCAGCGAAGATAACAAGCCGGTGGTGAACGCTAAATGAGCCAAAAACGAGAGACTTGGAACCGGAAACGTGCAACCCCTTGATAATCAACCAATCACATTCGGACACTTTAGAATGGGCTAAAAGTGTCGAACAGCCGCTTCCCTCCGACTTTAAGGTTAAAGTCCCACTAAGCTGCTTCAGGTTCTGCCACAGACGTTCCACTCCTGTTCAGGCTGAGTTCTGTCAGAGCGAGGCTTTAGTGTCGGGTTTGTGGTCAGAGGAACCTGCAGTGCATCTAAAGGCTCCTCTATCTGAACAATAACACCTTATTTCCATAAGCAGCATTCTGCTGATAACCTTCAGAGCTCCTCCACTGAGCTCCAGCATGTGGGACAGACAGGCCTGCAGTTCATCCATGAAGGTGACGAAGCAATCAGCAGCACCATGAGAAGGGTAGCCATTCTGCCTCTGTTCTCTGTGCTGGAAGTCGGTTTCTATAACCAACATTTGACTTTTTAACGTGGGTCCTTCTCATTAGAGGCAGAAATGGCAGCAGCTGCATAGAGAACTTGCTGAGTCATGGTTGGATGAGACCTGGTAGTGATTTGATCCTAATAATGTGATGATAATAACATGAAAAGCTGTCTTGAACTCTAAATGGGTTGATAAGATGCTGAGGGAAACGCTGAGTTTTTTCTTCTTCTTCATTCAGACTGTTGAAGCGGCTGGGCTTCAGCGAGGAGGAATACCACGCCTTCCAGGGCTGACAAGCTCCGCCCCCCAGAGAGAAAAACAGAAGTCTTTTATTTATACCGACGGTTGTTGGAGGATAAAGAGGCTGCAGGTCCGACTGCCGATCTCCTACAGGCAGCGGGAACCTGGCCGCCTGCCGCTGATGGAAACAGCAGCAGGACTTTCTGCTAAAAAAGACTTTTCTATATAAAGAAAGATGGCTTCCTCACAGCTGATGTTTCTCCAGATGTTGGTGCGATTGTTGTTCGTCCTCTGGTGCTTCTGTCTAATCAGGACTCTTTAAACTGTCTCAGGTCTCCTTATTTAGTCGGGTTTCTATTAATAACTCTTTGCCTAATAAAAGAAAGTGAACATCTTTGATCTTTTATTGGAATAAAATCCATCAGTGATGAAGCTGAATTCATCTTTACTTTGATGGTGCGACATGAGCTCACTTTGCTGTCAGGTTCATGGAAATTTATCTGCATCTTCAGAGTTATTTAGTTTATTCATAAATTATTTATTCTGAATGTTTGTGGAAATGTTCCTCATAAGATTGAATTTAGGTGAAGTATTTGTTACTGATCCCATTGGAGAAGGCAGCCATCTTTACTCAGACTGGGTCCATACTGGCTAAGTTTGGAGGTTTTTAAATTCCAGTTTAATAATCCAGTCTGTTAAAGTATCATTTATTTAATGTTTATTTATTACATCAATAATAAATTAGGTAGAAAACATCTAAAGGCTCAGAGTCACTGATCAGAGAGCGGCAGCCGTCGTCCTCTAGCCGCCTGATGGCCATCTTCTGATGGCCGCTAACGGTCCTGCAGCAGGCGGGCTGTTATCTCAGGGGAGGGACCCCCCCCCCTGCTTCCTGGAGGTGTCTCAGGGATGTCCAGGATGGAGTCCAGCTCTGAGCGGAAAGCGTCCAGCTCTCTGCTCCTGTCCTGAGCCAGTCGCCGCCATCGCTCCACTTCTGACTGCAGATCAGCCGCCGACATGTGAAAGGTGTCGGCGACCACCTGCAGACACCAGGAGGGAGACGGACTGAGCGTTTTACTCTGCTTCCATAAAAGCAGGAACATTTTCTCTGGGTGATGATCAGGTTTCTAAACACAGTGAGGAAAACGTTTGGAGCCTCTGCCTGCTGAAGGCAGCGCATCAGTTTAAAGGTGAGCAGGAACGCCCTGCAGGTCCTGGAGGCTTTTTAAAGCTTTCTAATGGGAAAACTCTCAGTTCACTCAGTTCATTCATTACAACCCCCTGAGCTGCTACAGGTGACGCTATCAGGCAGCTCCTACCAACCCAACATGGCGGTCAGTACCTCTTCTAAAAGGAGAGCTGCGATGGGACGCCGCTGATTTAAAAACTATTCAAAGAACTCTAGAGTGGAGCAGTTCTCATTTACTGTGGTAAACATGCACTTTAAAGATCAAACTCATCAGATGAAAGGAACAGACTCTGATCGTTCCTTCCTCAGATTTCCTAATGCTAATGCTGTTAGCACTGATGGAGCCCTGAATAGAATGAAGCTGATAATCTATTACTGCTGATAAAAATAAATATTTAAGCTTTCTGCCTAATGCATCACTGTGTAACTTTCAGCCACTAGGGGCGCTAGACCCTACTGGGGTCTGTAAAGCCTCTATTCCACTGAAAATATCGGGTTAACGCATGTTTTTCAATCCTGGGTCGACCTGCTAACTATCAGCATTTGGCTTCCTTCCTCCTCTGTGAAAGTGTGTTTCTGATGTTCAGTCATTCTGGTCTAAAGGGAAAAGCTGCAGGAAGCCATGTTTGATGAGAAGGTTCAGGGTACCTGCTGCAGCTCCTTCTCTCTGTGCTCCTGTCTCAGCTCCATGTTGATGATCTTCCTCTCCAGGCTGCAGAGGAGCTTCACCTCGGAGCTCTGAGCTTCTTTGGCCTCCTTCAGCTCCTGCAGCAGCTGGGTGAGCTAAGCAGGAGGACAGACCCACAGTCAGCATCAGAGGACAGACCCACAGTCAGCATCAGAGGACAGACCCACAGTCAGCATCAGAGGACAGACCCACAGTCAGCATCAGAGGACAGACCCACAGTCAGCATCAGAGGACAGGAGCATAAACCAAAAGCTGCAGAGGGGGGGACATGCTCAGTCCGTCACCTGAGGACCCAGGAAGGACGCACCATAACCATAGCAGTACGTTTTTATTCACACTATAGTTCAATAAAAGAGGAATGACTAATCCTAAAAACGAACCTTAAAGCCTTGGTTTCAGATACACAGAATAATTCATCGGTTTATTAATCCTGCAAGATGATTGGTCGCGAGATTTGGAAATTCATCAACTCATGAAAATGCATTTCATTGGTCCAAACATTTGGACCAATGAAAAGCAGCGGCATGTATGACCTCATCCAGAGGCGGCTGGAGCAAAGCGAACAAGGAGCTGGAATAGCCTCTATTCCCTTTACCAGACGAGCCAAAGGAAACTTGTCTGCGTGATCCTGCTCACCAGATTTGGTACGACTTTGATTCATCAGTTAACTCTGCGAGACGTAAAACTAACCAAGAATGGGATGTAGGCCAGCTGCTGTGATTGGCTAAAAGCGCCACTAGGAGGCGTAATCAGCTCCTGAACCCCTGATGGATGCTGGTTACTGTCCAGTGAGCAGCTCCACCACCTGGTAACGCCACGCCGATGACCAGACGCTTTAGGCTGATTTGCAGCCTGCTGTGTGAAGCGTGTTTGATTCAGAACAGTCGGAAAGTTATTTCTACCATTTCAAACAAGAACTTTTCTTTAAATCTTTCTATAGAAATCCAAGAAGTGATACATTTACTGTAAAATTAAGCCAAATCATCCGGTTTGATGACGGTTCCATTTCCTATAAACAATCAGTCCGCTCCATCAACAACGTTGATGCACTGCAACTACGCTTTATAACCTTTGATTACTTCCTGGTTTATGGGCCAATCACAGGAGAGTTCCCAGGAAACCAGCCAGTAGAAGCCCCTGACTCATAATGCTACGTTCAGACCGCGAGCAGCAGAAGCAGCAGGTTTACAGGCAAAGTCAATGGTTGACGCGCATCAAGGCGCAGCTAAACGTCCTGCAGCGCGTTCTGAGCGCCTCATTATCTTCTGAGCATCTGAGGCGCGTCACCGCGCAGCTAGAGCAGCAAAGAAGCTTCAGCCGCTCGTCAGAACTAAACTTATAAACCCATTTGAACCACTAGGTGTTGCCATGACTTCCTGCTCCTTTCAGTAAAATCTAGAAGCTATTGTTTTATTTCAACCACTGTCTTCTTCCTGCGTTTGACTCACAAACGTTCTGCTTTCTGTTGTTCAGGGACATCAAATCAGAGTCAGAGACCAAACAAATCAGAACCTGAAGATGATGAGTCCTCAGAGGTCAGAGGTCACCTAGCAAAGCTCATAGGGAAGTGGAGATCAGCTGACCTGCTTCTGCAGAGCTTCCTCTCTCCTCCTGGAGATGCAGAGGGCCTCTTTACTTTCCTGCAGCTCCTTCAGCTGCTGCTGCAGGTGCTTCATGGCGACCTGTCAGGAGATGCAGAGCAGAGGCAGTGAGCTCTGTTCCTGCTGTGCTGCAGACGTTGGGCTGGATGGAACCGGTACCTCCTGAGTCTGGAGCTTATTGCTCAGTTCTGCCACCTTGGATGAGGAGTGCTCCAGAGCATGGGCGGCACGCAGGCGGTCCAGAACCCTCAGGTGCTCCGCCTTCATGGAGGACAGCTGCTCCGCAGAGCGTTCCCTCAGCCTGCAGCAGAGCGTCCCAGCCTGCTGGTTAGCCTCCTTCTGGAGGTGAACATGGCGTCAGAGGCAGGATACTCACCTGGACAGCTCCTCCTCTGCCCGAGCAGCTCTGGCCTGCAGCTCCTCCTGATCCTTCTCACTCTGCAGCTGAAGCTGCTCCACACGCTCCCTCAGAGCCTCGTTCTCCTGCAGCACTTCGGAGATGTGGCTTCCTACCAGAAGGTGGGAGAAGGTCCAGAGATCAGTCCACAGGAGCTCTGCTTCTAAAAGCATCGCAGCATCAGACAGTTTAGTCTTCTTCATGCACAGATCAGACATTAGATCAGGAGCTGTGGTCCACCAGAGGCTGCTTCTGGTCCAGAGGAGCATCTCCTCCCTTCACAGTCCTCATTTAGCCGGGGACTGGTTCCCAACCAGGGATACTGGTACCACATTTAATAATTTACTTCCCAGATAAAGGAATACCAGTAAACAGGGCTGGGATGGATTCATCTCTATAGGGACCAAGGAAAAATGCAAAATTAAGCAACTAGTTGGCGGTGTACCACCCCAGGTTATGGAGGCCTTAGTCCTCAACGAGGCCGACCCGGGGTTCCAATCCCACCTGTGGTCCCACCTCCCCCCCTCTCTCATCCCCCTCTGCTGTCAGCCTACTGTGTCAGGAAAAAAACTCCCAAAAAGAAGTTGCTGTAATAATTATGT
>JAGKQL010000063.1:901384-936567 GCA_018398635.1 Cyprinodon brontotheroides
TTGTCATTCTCCAAAGCAAATAATTTCTGCTTATTTAAGGTCACACACTAGATTTAGTATCCTGTTAAACTCTGACATTAAAATGTTAACATCAGGTGTTTCAGATCATGATTGTTCTGCATTGATGGAGAAGCTTTGATTGTCACTGACGGCTGTGTTAAAAGTATAGAGGATCTTTTATGTCCGTGTGCATCATGTCAATCAGTGGTCTTCCTAACTGTCAATCATTCTGGTGATATGTTCATGTAAGGCTGTCCTTCATGCTCGCCATGTTATCTGTGGTGAGCTACGGTTTCAGACAGTCATTGAAGCTCACCTTTCTCACCGTGGTTCTTTGAAAATGGCCGAGGGTCGGAAGAGAAAAAGTGTCTATGAAGTGTATGAGAAGAAAAGAAAGGCCTCAGAAGAGGCAGATATATCCCAGAATGCTTTGCACGGAGAGATCTCTATATAAGCATTCTGGGATTTGCTGTCACAGCGGCCCGCTGTCGCCATAGGCTGCCGCTACCCGACAGCGGCGACTAATATTAAAGATGGCGCAGTTACCGCGCAGTGGAGGAGGAGTTACGTGACCAATGGAGCAAAAAGTAGTGATCATCTGTCTGAACGGTCAGTTAACTGAGTTCACTATAAAGTTCACTATACAGTCCCCGCTGTATGTGGACACATTAAGCTTGTATGAGCTATGAGAACCGCACATTTTAAACAGCACGAGGAGAAATGGGCTCGTGCACACTCACGCATTTTTTTTTTTTAAGTGGAGGTAAAAAATCCTCCTAATACCTTTAAACCAGCGGCAGAGCACTGAAGGAGCAAACCTTGGGAGGCTGATCGGTCTGGACCATCACAGGAGTCTAGCTGATCCGCTGCTTTTCTTTATTATTTCTTTTATCCAGACGTAACGTGATTAAATTTAAACCACAAAAAGACACAATAAAAAAGAAACGGCTCTCAGTCTTCTAAGGTTTTAAAACAATGACAGAAAACTTTAACTACAGACAGATATTGTTTGTACAGCGTCCCTTTGGCTGCTAAGCAGAGATCTCACAGACATTAGTGGAAATTTGAAGGTTCAAGTCTTTGATAAACGACTGATGGCATCGTTATTCCACATTTCCATCGTCTACCACTGCAAACTTCCCCTGCTTGAACTCTTTCTCATGTTTTCATTACTTGTTAGTAGTGATGTCATGAGATGAGCCGAGGCTGCGAGGCGTGTTTCGATTAGTGGAGGGGGGCGTTTCCGTGAGGCGCGTATCGAGGCGTGATTCATTTGGGGGAGGAGCCAAAACAGACGACGTCCGCAGCCTCGCAACCCCGCCACAGCATGTGACCGCTTTAGGAAGTGGTTCAGATCACCAGGAACTTCAGCAGGCATTTAAACTATTCAGTCAAGATGTGGGAGTTTGGAGGAGATTCTAAGAATAGATTGGTTGGAAAAATAACCAATCTAGTTGGTTAGAACTAGTTTGTTTAAACATGTAAAGATCAGAATCTGAGCAAGCCACCGCTTACAGCTGTAACATTAGTTTTAAGTAGTATTGCTTTAATGTGCATAGTTAACATAACTGGAGTTGTCAGCTGTAAGACATTGACTGACTTCCATTCCTCAGGTTGTTGGTTCAAAACCCACCTTAGAATTCAACGTTGTGATAAAACTTAACAAGTATTTTGGCTAATGTGACTGATTTGTATTGCTTTGCTCTAGTTCAAATAGAGATTATATTAAAAACACTGCCGCAAATTAGATTGGCTGGTTTAGCCATAAGATTGGTCGAACACATAACTCCAACCCGATTAAAACGAAAAGCTGTGATACATTTTTACATTTTGAATAAAAATGACTTCCTTTCATTCCTAGCTCATCATTGCCCAATTTGCACAAACACTTTCACTGTCTGCTTCAATTTATTTCACTAAAATGGCAGAAAAACTGTGAACCTAAAATGATTTTCTCTTCTAAGACATTTTACACTGCAAAAAAACTTATTTTTATTATTGTTTTATGATACACACACCAATCATTAACAATTCCAAAATGGAAAAAATGGAAAAACAATTGGAAAACAAATACATTTTATTACTAACTGTAGTTCTGCACTCCACCAGTAGGTGGTGACATGAAGCTTCATGAACTGTGGGGATCGTTGGAGCAATTAGGCTAAACGGATCAATGAGGCTTCATCACATTGTAAGTTGTTAGTTTTCCGGCGGTGACTCTGATTGAGGCGTCCTTACCTCCACCACTGTGCTCGTCATCTGACCACCAGGGCGGTTTCTGGCGGCTCGGTTTGGTCTGACGATCAGGGCTGCTTAGATCCACAGAATCATCTGAAACAGACTGATAGACAGCGAGTCCAGCCTCAACCACAGAAACATCATCATCATCGCCATCATCATCATCATCATGTCAGAAATTGCTGACTGTCGGCTGTGGATTTATGGCAAAAATTGTATCATTTTATCGGCTTCCTGTTGGGTTTTCTAGACGACTACCTCTTTCAGGAACTTCTCAAAATCAGCATCCAGCTCTTCCTCGCTCCTCCTGTGAGACATCGTAAGTCTCCTCCTGAACCTCCGCCTTCGTTCTGGACCAAAACTGAAAAAATACAAATAAAAACGGCTTTTATATAGTCTAAAACAACATCATATCAGGGGACGTAACATGCAAGTCTAAACATTTAAATTCATTTAATTTCTATTGGAACATCCTATCTGCAGTATGGATCATTTTCACAGCAAGTTTATTTCTGCAGAAAAAGGCTGGAAACAGGGGGAGAAAATAAACCCAATGAAACTGTTTATTAAAGGCAAAGCAATGAATATTTAAAGTAATAAAATGATCACAATAAAATGGTTTATTTATATTATTATTAAATTGTTTTTATGTTTCTTCCCAGTTGGAAAATCCTACATCAATTTTTTGTCTCCGGTACAAAATACTCCAGTTTTACTCTTTTAGATCAGATGTTTCTCTTTTAAATGTTAATCTTAGATCTGTCTAAAATAGTTTTAAAGAGTTCTCACCATCTTAAGGTGTCTCAGTGGCAAAGAAAGAAATAAAAAAGCATTTTATAAATTAAATTCTGTTAATCTCTATAGCACCATCCTGTCGCCTGAAGGCACTTTATAGAGATAGTTCAACCAGATCATCCAGTCGGATTAAAGGTTATCTCACCTTAGACTTTCTCAGACTTAGGAAACTTTTATTGTTAATTTCATCTTGTACAGCTTTCATGGTGTTTAGTTCAGCAGTGATCAAAGGTGTCGGAGAAAAAAAGAAACACATTTCCAGTATCCTGGTACCAATAAAAAACTTTATTTTTACACTTTTAAAAAAAGATGATTATGATGAATTTTAAGCATTTCTGTTGGATTCCCTTTGTCCTCTGCTGTCGGGACAGAGAACGTAACGTTAATGATCTGTGGGTTATTACACCCGCCAATGGGAGGTGAAGGAATTAGGATTAAACTGGAGAACCGGCTTCTTCACTGCAGATAACATTTAACTTTTATAATAATAATAGAACTTTATGGATATTTCATTTGAGAAATGTACCTCTGCATTTAAACCATCAGTGGGCATCCATCGTGGGGCGTCCTGGGGGGGGTTAAGGGTCTTGCACAGAGCGGGGCTCGAACTCTGAACCTCAGGATTCCAGGCTCTATGCCCTAACCCCCAGGCTGCTATTCCTCCTGCACTATTAAACGCTGGTAATGGAATATTTCACACAGACTCATCCATTTTCATCATGCTTTATCCCAAGTGGGGTGGTGAGGGGTGCTGGTTCCTATCTCCAGCTGTCTACAGTGAGAGGCGGGGTCCATCCTGGACACGTCGCCAGTCCATCACAGAGACGAACAGGACAAACAACCATTCACACCTAAGGAGAATTTAGAAGCCAATGAAACCTTTTAAAGCAGTCATGATTTTTGAACTGTGGGAGGAAGCCGAGTACCGGAGAGAACCCATGCATGCTCAGAGAGAACATGCTAACTCCATGCAGTACCAGCCTGTTAGTTCAGGCACTAAAAACCCACAGATAGATCAGAACATGCTGGTTAATGTTCACCAATCATCTCAAATGAATCATTTTAGAAGTTTAGCTAATAAACCAGTCATCCCACTGTGGTTACCAGTAGCCAATCTCTGATGCTTTCATTTCAAGTCAATTATATTAAAAAAAACACTTTAATCTAGGCCGATATTTTAAAACTCATGTAGCCGATATGGCCGATATCGATTAAAACTCATGTAGCCGATAACCGATGTCTATACCGATGTTAAAGCTGGACAAAAATAAGTAGTCATTGAAAATAGCAGTTTTGTGCTATCCATTTCTGACACTTTGAAAAATAATATACTCAATTCAAATATATTTTCATATGCTGATATCAAATGATGATTTTTAAAAACGCGGTATCGATCTATTTTACTTTCAAAAATCTGGTGAAATTTCATCGTTCTGTTACAAACTCTCGTGATATTTTGCAAATTCTTGTGAGATTTTGTTAGTAAAATAGATCGATACCGCTGGCCAATATATCAACATATAAAAATATGGCAAAAATTTGTGAATTTTTCGGGGATTTCGTAGCATAACGATGACATATAGCAATATTTCATTAGTAAAAGAGATTGATATGGTGTTTTAAATGGCAATATATCAGCATAGTGAAGATATTGGGATATTTTAATGTATCAATATTTTTCCCTCGCCTTTAGAAGTTTTAAGTCTGTAAAAAGCAAAGCTTTGAAGAAGAAGAAGAAGCTATTTTTGTGTGTGTGTTTTTAGGACTTGTAGAAACTCCGAAGAAGCTGATCAAATATCGGTTAAAGATCGGTGGGTGGGCCAGCTGTCCGGCTATTCAGTTTTAAGGTCACTTTACAGGCCGAGCACCGCATAGGGGGCCGATTATATCGCGTAATCCTTTAATCCCCAAAGTGAAAATTAAATGTTGCAGTGAATTCTTAGAATTTATTGACACCCGTAGAGATACACCACCAAATAACCTTCGATTATATTATAAAACGTTCACATTAAAGCAGATATTATCTGTTAAACCTCCAGCTGTCGTCTGACCTGAATGAGCTGGCGGCCATTTTTCCCTCCTGATTGATCGGATCAGGTCACTGATCTCTGTTTATTCACTGGATTGCTCATTGGTAGTACAGGGCTATAGTGAAGCCACCCGCCGCCATATTGGTACTCCCTAGTTAGACCGGTTGCAATGTAAACAATCAGTGCGCTACAGCATCGAAAAATGATGATGTTCTAATTTTTAGGGGGACTTAAGACTTTTAAATAAAGATTAACTATTCACTTTGACACATACTGGCTGTATGACAGCTTCAGTAGATTAACTTTAACTTAGGATAAAAAAATAAAATAGGCCCATCACATTAACAAAGAGGCATCGGGCTCCGTGGGTCGCTGCTGTAAGAAGGAAAGACATCTAATGTTTTTCGCAGCAAAAAATATCTTCCTCATGTTCGTTTGCTCGCATTTTCACAAAGTTGCAAGTCCTTATAAATATACACTAATAGAAATCAACACGCTTGAAATGGTTTGCTTATAAAGTTGCAGGAGTTCATGTAAACAACTACCAAAAACATGCTGTAAATTCCCATAGAAAAGCTTTTATTTCTCTTTTAGACCGCTAAAATTTAATAAATAATGCATTCTCTGTATATATAATCATTTACACAATCTGCAATACAAAAATATATTTTTATGAATAAATATATATAAATACAGTGTACATATAAAAACACTGTACATATAAAAACACTGCCAAAAACAAATGCATTTATTCGTCCTGTGCAATCTACTTAAGTTTATTTATTATAATCCTTTGTTCGTCCTGTAAGCTTTTCTGTTTATTTATTTACCTCTGGCCTTACTAATCCGATGTACTTGTGCTGTTTCTGTATAGCAAATTTCCCCACTGTGGGAAACATAAGCATATCTTATTTTATAACTCATCTAATCTAATGGGCTCTGTTATTAAGGTGCTTTATATACTGTTTTGGATAGATGTGTAAAACACTCAACCTTTCATCTACTTTTCAGGTCAACCCTCGCGATATGAGATGATGGAGACTGACCCAGACTGGGCTCCATCCCTGCATCTGGGCCACACTGACATCAGACCAACAGACACAGACCGCCCTTTAAGACGTGGTTAGGGAACAGCTGAAAAAGAATGCCCTGCAAGCAACTGAAACGGGGCTCCATCAGGCTGATGAAAGGACAGGAAGGACAGACAGAATGTAACCTGTGTGTGCTCAGGTGTGCAGAGATGAACCGTCTTGTGGAAGAAAACAGAGAGCTGCGGCGTGAACTTGAGCTGCAGATTTCTGATTGCTTCTTTGGAGACAGTAATGAAAAGTCAAGTACTATACGGGTCTACCAAACTTGGCAACCTTTATGGTTTTGTTTAATTTTGAAGGTTCTGTCTGCTCAAAATAAAATTCTCAGTCCATTTCAAATGCTTCTGTTAACCTTCATGCGTCTGAGATTGGATCTGCCCTCACAACACCTTGCTTATCTCTTCCGTGTTTCACCAAAGACAGTGTACAGAACATTCAATAAAATGGTGTCATTTTTATATAAATCTAAAGCGTGCAATTGTGTGGCCAGATAGAGACACCTTGCACAAAATTATGCCTCATCAGTTTGTGGATGCCTTTGGACATAGAGTCACAGTCATTATTGACTGTTTTGAAATTTTCACAGAGAAACCAGCTAATAAATGAATGCAAGATCAAGTACTGTTTCAACTTTATTCTTCTTTTTTATTCTTCTTTTCACACAAATAGAATTTTGCTTTTTTTAAAAGTTACTTTTGAAAAATAACAGCAAAACAAATGGAAGTTTCACCATCACTTCAAATATTAACAATGTTTCTGAGGTGGTAAAAATGTGTGTACAATAAAGAGTGGATTTGAAATTTGAAACAAGTGTTGTTATTATCTTTTCAATCAAGCAGAGAATTTGGAAAAATTGAAAAAATAAAATCTCAAAATAGAAAAAATACAGAACAGTGCAAAGCTTCAAATGTTTTACTTTTTCTTCCTCCCCTGAGAGCATATCAAGCCTTTAGATTTAAATAGAAGATTTTCATTCTTTCCAGATTAGTTTTCACCGTGGTCTGGGGTCTTCCCCTTAGAGATATGACCTAACAGGTGATATCTGTGAAGAAGACTGCAGATCACAGTGCAAACAGGCCTGGATAAAGTGAACAGCAAATACAATGTGCAACAATGTGCAAAAATTATGACAAGTTTTTCCGTTCAGCAGTTATTAGAGCCGCACAAACTGCTCTAATAACTGCAGCGATCTGTGCAACCACAACATCTGCCTTGTCACTATAATAATAATATATAATATCGCTCCCAGCAGCTGTAGAAAGTTTGTCTGGGTAGGGTATCCGCTCAGTTTTCTTCTTGTTCTTTCCATTTAACTGATAATCCTCGCTGCTGGCTTGGTTTTCGCTGTTTTATTTTTTCTTCCGCTCACCACAAAATGGCGCTAGGGGGCGTGTCAGTCACGTGTCTGACAAGGGCTATAGTGAAGCCACCCGCCGCCATATTGGTACTCCCTAGTTAGACCGCTCCGTAATGTAAACAATCTGTGCTCTACAGCATCGAAAAAATGATGATGTTCTAATTTTCAGGGGACTTAAGACTTTTAAATAAAGATTAACTATTCACTTTGACACATACTGGCTGTATGACAGCTTCAGTAGATTAACTTTAACTTAGGATAAAAAAATAAAATAGGCCCATCACATTAGAGTCATTATGAAACTACACATAATATGCAACTCAACGCTTGCATGGTAATGACCTAAATAGTGAGTGATATGGCTTCAATAAAATCTACGATTTTTGATACCAAATAAGATTAATAGTTTTTTTTTCAATTTTGTATCATAAAAACACACATAAAACAATAATCACCTCTGAGAACTTCGACCCGTAATAAAGTGGAACTACATCCAAGTTGTAAAAAATGCTGGTATTGCTCCGCATGGGGCCTTTCAAAATGTTGCTCATTTTTTCATCAATAAGGTTCCTCGCACATGACGTCACACGTTGCGCGGCAGACATATTGATAGCTGGTTAGCCCGCTGCTTACACTGCCTGTAAGGACTAGCTTTTTTCAGTTAGTAGTTTGCCGCTTATTTTACCTCTGCTGTCGCTATGGTCGCCGTTGCTGTGTCGTAGTGTAGTAGCGCTAAGCTGTGACTGACGGGAAAAATCCCAAAATGGATTATCTTTTTACCGTTTTCCACCTGGAGGCGCCTCAATGGAAAACAAATGTCCTCCATAACAATGAGTCGCCGGTTAGTACGGCCGTGCGACGCCAAATATAATCCTTCCACCTCAATCCCTGGCAGCCCATGAGATACAGCCCCCATTTACCCTGCAAGTTACAGAACATACTGTTTTTATTCATTACATTATCCCTGGACACGTACAGTCAGCACAAGATTTATTTAGATATATTTTTTATGTTTTACGTTAGTGCCAGCACCTAGTCTTATCACCACAACAAACACCAGGCACCATCACGGTAGCTTACCTTGGCTCTGATGACTGTGTTCTCATTCGGCTTGATAACTTCCATGTCATGAACCTTTCCATCTGTCAGCTGTTTGTAAGCCTCTAGCAACTTGTAGCAGCGAAACTCTTCATGTGTAGGCACTGACGCCAAGCACACCAGATGATAAGAAAATACGCCCCTCCTCGTAAGTAAACGGGCGGTGGTAGAAATTTCCTCAACGCATTCTCACCTCTTGCTTGCTACTGTGATCAAGTCCGCTTTTAATTCCTTAAGGGTTTGAACACTAATATAATGTTAATGTTTATGTGTTTCCTCATATCCTCATTCATTTTAATGAAAGGATCATTAAGTAAAAGTCATTTAATGGGGACCCTCGTGTTTACTATAGCAACTAGCTCAATCAAAGGAAGGCTAAGAATCAATTAATTAAAGGTAATTGGTTCCTGATTATTAGTATATTTCAGCTCATGACTTTTTTAAATATGAAATAAACCAAACACTCCAGCATCATCCACTGAATAAAGAATGACTAAATTAGCATTTAACGGTGAATTACTTCCTATTTCCTAACATCAGACTCAGTGGATAACTCAGGCTAATCATCAGTGTGAATGTTTTGCATCACAGGGAGGCATTTTTATGGCACGTCTCAGTGGGAGTGGGGAGTACCAAGATGGCGGCCAGTGGCTTCACTTTTTTCGGGTAATCCAGTGAACAGATAGAGATCAGTGGGTGAGGTGTTTATTCATTTAACGGACAACAGCCGCTTTTCCCTCTGTGTTCATTAAACTTCATGCAGCTAGCAGATGCTAATCGCTTAGCCACAGAAGTTAGCATCGCTTTCAGCGGGTCTGTTGCTTTAATAAAGGCTCCTCGGTGGGGAGGCGGCCTCACTGCTGGGCTGTTCTACTCACTCAGATCTATGTCTGTAATGGCAGCTCCTCAGAACAGCTCCAACACCTTCATCTTCTTCTCTCCGCTCATGTTGTTTTGAGTGTCGCTAACCGCCGGGATGACGCCTCTCTGATTGGCTACGAAGAAAACGTCACAGGAGATTCTGACCAATGAAGATAGAGCTTTGTCTGGTCCGGTATGGCAGGCTGATTTGACATTTATTAGAAGCGCTGTCCTTTCTTCTGTTCCATTTGTTGATCTTTAAAATAAGATTCTTCCTGGTCAAAACAAAATTCCCACTAGTCAGAAATTAACATATCGATATCCTAAATTACATATTAGCTTACAAAAATTTAATTTCAGGATGCAAAACATATAATTGTGCTTGTAATAATAAACTTTCAGACGCCTAGAAATTTTTACAAATCTTAAGTGGCCGTTTTGACATTTATTAACTTGACTGAATATATATTTCCGATGTCTCAAAAGTATTTTTTCCTAGTCAAAATAAACATTTCAGATATCTAATATATAATTCTTACTAGTACAAATGACGTCACATTTTCCATTCATATGTATTGGGCTTTTACTTTTAGATCTCTAAAATAACATTCTTCCTATCTAAACCTGAATCTGATCTCAATAATAGATTTACTGCTAGTCAAAATTACTATTTCAGATATCAAAAATGAATATAATATTCTAAATATCCAATTATTAACATCAAAAATATATTTTAATTGTAGAAATGTCCTAACAGATATCAAATAATCATATATGACTAGTTCAATTGGAATTTCAGATATCGACATTTTAATAATGCCGATCCAACATGCAGTTTTAGATACTTAAAAACATTGTTTGACTAACTTTCAAAAGAATAATGAGGCTCCATTTTAAGATAAAATAGGCAGGCTGACAGTCACATTTCTATTAGTTTCTATTATTGGTCACAATTGCAACAATCCTAGTTAGAATCTTATTTAAGCATAATTACATTCTTACCAGCAAAATTTTAATTTTAATTACTTTAGACACACATTTGTACAAGTAAGTTCTAACTTGAATTTTCTATCTAAAATTAATACTTCAGATATCTAAATGTGATTTTTACTAGTACAAATAACGATACCCATTCTTTTTTTTTGGGCTATTACCTTCAGATATCCGAATTGACATTAGTCCTATCTAAAATAAACATTCTGGATATCTAAAAATGAATTTCAGATCTATGTAATCCGATTACAGATATCGGAAGCTCACCTGGAAGCTGCATGCTGGGACAGCTGTCAATTTGGAGAACGGATGCATGCTGCTCTGATGCATGCTGGGTAAAGAGGGAGGGGCGACTTCGAGGGGACTTTTTACGTTCTCGGTCTTTTTGTTCTTGTGCATTGAAAACAGTGCTGGGGCTGAGGCTGATGACGTTTCACGAACACACGAGGACGCACCAGTACACAGATTGAGAAACAGCCCATTAGTGGTTAAAACATTTATTTAATGGGAACAAAGAAACAAACAAAGCCAAAATAGTTCCTATGCTTACTTATCTGAAAACAAACTTCCAGAAAACTGTAAAAATGCTCGCGGAAAGCCTGGAGTTCCTTTTAAATCGAGACTGTAAAAGCATTTTTTAGGATTGCCTTCCGACTGTTCTAGTTAAACAGTTCAACTTAGACATCATTGGTTCAACTTTTTTATTTTCTTTAGTCCAACTGCTTTTAATGTTCTTTCTTGTTTCTGCATTTTTTTATTCTACTTGCTCTGATTCTGTTTTATTTTCCTGTATTTTAATCATTTAAAGCACTTTGCATTGTATTTGTACTGAATTGGGCTATAGAAATATTTGCCTTGCCTTGCCTTGCCTTGCCAAAACAAACTTCTGAAAAGCTCTTGTCTGCACGTTATCCTTCAGGATGTCCAACCAAAAAACAAGCAGCTATTTAGTTTTAATTTTTTTAATGTGGTTTTAATGCAAAATGGAGAACCTTCTTTTTGCAGTGAAACAAAAACGGATGTGGTGGATAGGCATAGTTTGATCACATGGTGTCAGCAGTGATTTGTAAGATCACCTGTTTTGCTCACCTGATGAGTTTCAGTTAGTGGTGATGGGGATGTCTACTTTTTGCTGACGGCTTTAAGCTTTGGATGTTTTTTTTTTGTTCTCTCCTGCGCTTTATCACGGCTCGAACCTGTGGATTTGTTTTTTCTTGTATGCTGCATTGCATGTTTTGAAGGTCAATAAAACAAAAGGATCTGTTGGACTGATCATGTTGGACTGAACTTTTGAACGTGTCAACAAGGATTCCCCTAATCAGCCGCTCGGCGACTCAGTTTGTTCTGACTGTCGCCAATAACGGATGAGAAGAAATCCTAATGTAATTTATTTTTCTTCCACACCTCTTATTCACCTCAGACTTCTGCTACAACTCTGAGCTGTGTCACATCCAGAAGGATGAACAGCCATTGTAGGGTGTATCAGGGTCAGGAGTCTGGTGGAGGACTTCACCACCTGGTGCTGCACCAACCACCTGGAGCTCAACATCTCCAAGATGAAGGAGCTGGTCATAGACTTTGGGAGGAGCGGACCAAAGACTGAGCCGGTACTACTGCAGGAGGCTGAGGCGGAGGCTGTATATTGGAGAGTGGCTGGATAATAAACTGGACTGGTTAACACACACCAACCACCTGCACAGGAAGACAGAGAGCAGGATGGACTTCCTGAGGAGACTGAGGTCCTTCAACATCTGCAATAAGCTGTTGGAGATGTTCTACCAGTCTGCGAATGCAGGGTCCTCTTCTACACTGTGGAGTGCTGGGGGAGCAGCACATCCATGAAGGACACCTCCAGACTGGACCAACTGGTGAGGCCAGTGATTGGCTGGAAGCTGGACCCTCTGAGGACGGTGGCAGACAAGGACACTTAAACTGCTGGACATTATGGACAATGCTAGTTACTCTTTGCACACTGTCTTCACCCAACAGAGAAGCCTGATCAGTGGGAGATAAATAAAGTTGAGTCTAGATTGAAGTCCCAGTCCCATTTCTCTCAGTTACACTCGGTTTGGTGCATTCCTGTGTAAGGGTAGTGTGTCCCAATAGTTGTAAAAGCTAGGAGGAAGTGTCCTCCATCCCTTAAAATTATCCCTCAGACTGAGTGAGGTCAGGAGCTGACCTTGGAACAAAGTAGATTCCCAGAATACTTTGCAAACTCATTCAGCAAGAGGAGAAATGGTGTCCCGCAGAGGGAAAGACCTGCACAAATATGAGTACATCTTTACAATTAGCCATGAATTATTTAAAAAAATATGTTGGAATATTTTAGTTAGAACTAAATACAATTAAATTCCGTACCGTTGTATTAAAACATGAATATTGCAAATCACTATTTTTCATAATGCAGAATTAGACCGCGGTGTCACAATTTTACTTTAAAAAAACTATTAAGGTAAAAACAAGTGTCGGCTAAAAATCATGAAATGTTAAACTGTAGTTTTCCATCATCTGACACAGAACATAAAATGTTGTTAAAACCCCACAGCTGAGTAAATCCTCCATGTTCTGTGAATCTCTGTGGAAGCTAAACTCCAGCCTTATCCTGGCGTGATCCTTCCACAGATCCACGGTGTCAAGGTGAGCTCCCTCCTGCACTCTGTCTCTGCGGACAGGTAAACCACCATATTTGCTTCACTGATTAAAACATTTAGAGGTCGCGCCTTTGACTTATTTTTCCTGTTCTGGCAAACTCCTCCTATGAAGAGAGCATTTGAAAAAACCTTCCCCAAAAGACTAAAAACATTAATTAAAAGACTAAAAAATGGTCTTTACTCTTGTTTTTTCCATAAAAACATGGAACACGTTTTCAGACAGACCGCAGATAGGATACTGGTTTAAAACACTCCCATTAATAACCGAGAAAAACCAGTTTGTGGTGATGGTGCCGTGTAAAATGCTCCATTGGAGATCACCAGTTGGTTTTTAATTGGAGACTTTTATAAATTCCTCCACTGGGGGTTTTTATCTGAAGCTTTTCTGTCCAGATGCAGAGCGGCAAGTTCTGAAGATGTCTTTGGTTTATTGCTTTAATGCAGCTGTTGGTAAACAGCTGTCTGGTCCATATTTAATATAACCATCCTCTGTAGGCTGGAGACCAGAGCAGAAAAGAAGGAGGAGAAAAGAAGGAGGTGGAAAGAAGGAGGTGGAAAGATGGAGGTGAAAAGAAGGAGGAGAAAAGAAGGAGGTGTATAGAATGAGTAAAAAAGATGGAGGATAAAAGAGGGATAAAAAAAATATGGAGGAGAAAAGAAGGAGGAGAAAAGAAAGAGGAGAAAAGGAGGAGAAAATATGGAGCAGATATGAAGGAGGAGAAAATATGGAGGTGAAAATATGGAGAAGAAAAAAAGGAGGAGAAAAGACTGAGGTAAAAAGAATGAGGAGAAAAGGAGGAGAAAATATGGAGCAGAAAAGAAGGAGGAGAAAAGAAGGAGGTAAAAAGAAGGAGGAGAAAAGAAGGAGGTGAAAAGATTAAGGAGAAAAGAAGGAGGAAAAAAGATGGAGGGAGAAAAGGAGGTAAAAGCGAATGAGGAGAAAAAGGAGGAGAAAAATATGGAGCAGATATGAAGGAGGAGAAAATATAGGAGGAAAAAGATGGGAAGAAAAAAGGAGGAGAAAAAAAGACTGAGGTAAAAGAATGAGGAAAAAAAGGAGGGGAAAAAATAAAGCAGAGAAAGAAGGAGGAGAAAAAGAAGGAGGTAAAAAAGAAGGAGGAGAAAAAGATGGAGGTGAAAAAGATTAAGGAGAGAAAAGAAGGAGGAGAAAAAGAAGGAGGTAAAACGAATGAGGGAGAAAAGGAGGAGGAAAAATATGGAGCAGATATGAAGGAGGAGAAAATATGGAGGTGAAAAGATGGAGAAAAGAAAAAAGGAGGAGAAAAAGACTGAGGTAAAAAGAATGAGGGAGAAAAGGAGGAGAAAATATGGAGCAGAAAAGAAGGAGGTGAAAAGAAGGAGGAGAAAATATGGAGGTGAAAAGATGGAGAAGAAAAGAAGGAGGAGAAAAGAAGGAGGTAAAAAGAATGAGGAGAAAAGGAGGAGAAAATATGGAGCAGAAAAGAAGGAGGTGAAAAGAAGGAGGTGAAAAGAAGGAGGTGAAAAGAAAGGAGGTGATAAGAAGAGGGATAAAAAAGGAGGAGAAAGGATGGCTGTAAATAATGTAAATAGTTACCAGACTGATGTAAAGTTGTTGTTTAATGAATTAAGGAGCAAATATCATAATATTATTTTTCTCTTTCCTCCTTTCATTCCAGGGGAATTGCTTGGGAAATGGGTGAATTGCTGTGGGAATAAATTCTAGACATTTTTCAATGAAATAATGGACTGAAATTAGAAGCAATGAATCAGCTTAATAGATTCTTAAAAACCACCCTGATGAACTGATGAGATTTTGTCCACTTGGTGGCAGTAGGGAGCCGTGAATCACAGAGTTCCTCCCTCTGAGGTGTTTGCCAGGAAGGGCACTCAGTCACCAGAGATCAGTAGTAATTTGATAAACTCTGCTGTGCTCACTTTTCCTGCGGCTCCCGGAGGTCAGGACGGATCCATATAAACTCTGATTTCACCCGCCTCCCTGTGGGCTCTTTCCCTCATCAGCTCAAACACACACAATCCTCCAGTCAGCGCTGGCTGGGGATTTCCCACCTTGTGGGGATCATTTTCCATAAATCATAGCATGTTGTGGGGACCAGCTGCTCCTCTGGGAACTAATGCCTGGTTCCCATGGGTACCATGCTGGTTTAGGGTTGGGCAGGGGGGATTTACCATTAGGCAATAGTAGGTAGTTACCTAGGGCCCAAAGTTCCTAGGGGCCCCATAAAATGCAGTTTATATGTATCGTTAAAACAAGTATTCCTTATTTATTCACATTTATTATGTTTATAAAAAAAATTATAGAAATCCTTTCCTTATAACGCCATCAGAACGAATATAATATGTGAAGAGCAGTGTTGCCAACTTAACGCTTTAGTATTTATTTTTATTTATTTATTTAGCGACTTTTCAGACCCCTCTAGCACTCTGATTTCAAAGAAGCTCCTAGCGCCAAACCTAGCTGCTTTACCTAGCGAGAGGGACAAAATCTAGAACAAATAACGGATGTCTATTCTATTAACATTTCTCTATCTGTAAAATGGGTCTGTTTGATGTGCTGTCTTCTCCATTCAGAGGGCCCCCTGCCTGCCTTTACCTAGGGCCCCAAATTTCCTAAATCCACCCATGGGATTGGCACTAAGGTGTGAACGGAGATTAGTTTGGATTAGGGTTATCTATCAACCTGTTAGCTTTAGGTTAAGGGTCACAGTTAGGCTGAATGAATGGAAGTCTATGAAGAGTCCCCACAAGGATAGAGAGTTGTGTGAGTGATTTGGTGAGTATCGGGGTGCAAACAGGTTGCTCATGTTTAGTGATCGTGTCAGATGTCTTCTTTTACTAGTTTCAAGAAAGAAGTTAAAGCTGTTGCAGAAGGTTGATTTCCCAGTATTCCCAGCAGAGAAGGTAGAGCACAGGCTCTGAGCAGACTGGTCCCATTGGATGGTCAGTGTCAGCCCATCAAATTAAAACCTGAGAGGATAGGAAATCCTGGGCTTCCTGTTATGGCCGCTAATGCCCACAGGAGCCGCTAGCCTTTCTTAGTTTAGATGATTTCTGTGGCGAACAGCAGAACAAGGACATTTAAAGAAGTAAAGGTGTCAGAGCCCTGTAATAAAACCCTCCAGTGATGTTTTATAGGATCTGGTTCGACATAAAACGAGTTAAAGAGGAACATCTGATCAGCCAGGCCCCCACAGGGCCCCGCCTGGAGGCAGCAGCAGAGGCTGAGCACCGCTGGGAATCAGAGCCCTGAGTCCTCCATGACGACTGGAAGGAAATCTTCTCCTGATTATCTCGTAGAGCTGGTGAGGGAAGCGAAGAGCGAGCAATGCTGTTATCAGAGCAAACGGCTTCTGCTATCAGTGCAGGCAGACGGCTTCCTGAGTCTGCTCCTGCTGGAGCGTTCTCTCTGTTAGAGGGAAGTGTTGCTGCTGCATCCCTATCAGGACAGGCAACAGAATCAGAGCGTCAGTTTGAAGAATCTCAGGCTACGTTCACAAAGCAGGAAATTCTGATTCTTTGTGGAATCTGATTTTTTTTGCGTTGCCGTTCACATTTCATGTTCCTTTGTGACACTTAAGTTGAATGAATTCAGTTCACAAAGGAGATGACATATTTGGAAATGTGATCAACCACCCAAAACAATCAGGTTTCCTAAACCAAAAAATGGAACATCGCATTAATGCCTGCAGTGTGAACGCAGCCTTAAACGTGCTCATCCTGACACGACAATGGCCGAGGTTCCAGATGTTCATTTAAAGCTGCTTTATCTCTTCCAAAACCAGTTTAAATGTGAGTTTGGGATCATCAATCCATTTAAATCCATTTCCCACATTTCCACTGATAGAAAATAGAGGCGGAAACATGAACTACTTGGTTTCTGTTAAAAGGAGCGAGCAATGCAACCCTGAGGGACCAAGTATGGTAGAGATATAAATTTATAATTAAAAGAAGAAAAAAGTTTTATTTAAATTAACCAAAGCCGTTTGCCTTTGGGTTCACTAAACATTTAATTCTTGCCATCTTCCTAGTTGATTATATTTTTTACTGTTTTATTTTAACATTAATCTTTTATTTATTCTCCCATATTTGTTTGTTGTTCTTTGTGTGGCTCAGTGTTGATGTTTCCCTTCTGCTCTGCTGCTAAACTCCCAGATTGTCTATAAGGTCAATAAAATGAGAAGAACTGCAGGAGGAACGTCTCACCGTCCTTTTTTAGAGCTAATTTGTTTTCACACTGCAAGGTGAGAAGAACAATTATTCTGTTAACATGAGCTGTCAGGTCAGACCCCCCAACAGAGAAACAATAACCACCAATCTGCCAAAACGCTGGAATATAGTAATATTAAAAACACTTTCTCCAGTTGACTTCAGTTTGGTTTATTTATAAAGAACAAATTTACAACTTATTTCAAGACACTTTACCAGAAAATAGAAACAGATCCTGTTCACATTACTGCAATCAAACCTTTATTATAGAGAGAAAAACAGGTAAAAATAGAACGACAGGAAGCATACTTCAATAAAACCGGACCCAGTAAGGGGATTTAATATAAATCAGTCTTAAAATAGAAAGAAGTCCTAACAAATGTCATCTAAAGGCAATGAACATGACAATTTTAATACGGAAACACGTAACAGAAGTCAACACAAACACAGAATCAAATCTAAACACAAACATCCAATTAGATCCTATTTACAACATGGTGAAGATAAATTGAGTTTAACATTCAGAGAAACGTCTTCAATCCAAGGAAGCTCAGCCAATCACAGACGCTCGTTCATTTTGCAGCAGTCCCTCCTGAGCAATGAAGTGGTGACAGTGGAGAGGAAAACCAGCTTTAAGCAGGAGAAGGAACCTCCAGCAGCTCCATGTCAGCGCCCATCTACTGACGTCCAACAGACACAGAGGCGCCGGGCCAAGGAGCAGATGACCTCATCTGGAAAAGAAGAACAGGAGTTAGTGAACAACACGCTAATCTGTGACATTTAAACACCTGAACACTGGGAGAGGTCAAACTTTAACCAATAGAAAGAGGGAAACACACAGGGGAGAAGCTAAAGCTAACAGCAGTGATAACTGTAAACAATGGATGCTTGGAGAAAATGCCTGAAAATGCTGCATTTGTTGGAGTCTACAGTCGGTCGTTTCTCTAAGTTCAGAGATCAACCAGGAGGAAATTCTCCCATATTGGATCCAGAAGCTGCTTCCTAACTGTTTTATCTGTGGTCTAATGGAAAAGTCAGAACTTCTGGTTCTGGTTCTGATTGGTTACAGAGATGCAAATAGAGGTGAACATCCATTCATGATGGAAAGATGAAGATTAAAGGTTAGACCACCTTGACTAGGGATGGTTGTATCTTTAAATCTGCTTGTTCTGGATCTGTTTTTAGTATCTTCTCACCAATACTGATGAACATCTGGAAGCAATAAAGGTTCGTTACCTTCTAACTACTGGGTGTGGAGCAGACTGATGGTTTAGGCTAAGGCAGCGGGTCCGCCATCGCTGGTTTTACTCCACTCCAGAACGTTGGAAAGAGACTTCCTGGTTTCTCCATCCTCTTCTTCAGCTCCTTCATCAATGAGAGCAAAGTGTCCTCAGAGTCTGTCTGCATGTGATGCTTCTCTAGTCAAACAACAACCAACATACCTCCAAACACGATGTGGATGGACTCTGTTCCAATGTGATCCGACTGCTAGAACACTGCTAGCTGTCTCGCCAACCTGCTTTCCCTGTAAAAAATAAGACAAATTAATCTACAGAATTTCCTCGACATCAAGTTGAACATCTGGGGCAGGATTAGGGGTGGGTATTGCCAAAGAAGTCACGCACTTCGACTCGAATCACGATTCACGGGCCACGATGCGACATTCTATCCGCACATGCATCATGATATTCTTGAATTATTGCTATGCATTGCAATATTTTCTCCCCCTCATCATGTTTTGTTTTTGAATGACTCTTGCACAAGTATCCCGCAGCCGGAAAATGTTTGTGAGTCAAATGCAGCTGCAAGGCGTCAACAATATTTTGCAGCTTACATCTAAAGGACTGGAAGTTGTATTACACTTGTTTTTGGCTGATGTTCGCCAACCATTCATGCAATTTTATTTATTCATTTTTTAAATTAATAATGACCATTCTTTGGCATCAAGAATCGATGCAGTAGATCACGAAAGCCAGAATCACTTTACGTGCATCATCATCGCGATTAGTTTGCACACCCCTGGGCTGGATGTTGTTTTCATCATAATCTCAGTGCTCATTGTGTTTCAGTGACTGTTAGCTTTAATCAGGCCTGGGAAGCTTGAGTTGTCGGTTTGTGGTGTTAATAAAGTCTTACTCCGCGGTGTTTTCTGGTCCCAGTCTCTCTCAGTGCCGTCCTCAGGTGGGGACTGGGAAGCTTCCTCGCCGGCCCTGGATGTCCCGGTTCCTCACAGGAGTTCTGCTTTTAGGACGCCCACAGTGTCTGAAATTAACATTAAAAACTAAGTGAGGCCATCTGAAATGTTAACTTTCTATTTAAATGATGGATGATTGTTGCTCCTTACTTTTTGTAAAGGTCAGCAGCTCAGATGATGCTCCTCTGGTTTGGTCGCTGCAGATCTCATCAGCATCTTCTGATGGCCCAAAGCTTGGAGAGGCTCGGTCCGACATGGGATTCAGAAAACACAGAAGAGATCCACTGCGGTCAGGACAGGCCTAGATCATATGGAGAAGATTTCTGCAGAGGGTTCTTTTCCCTCAAACTAGGCCTGAAAACTAACTGACCAGAGGAACATCTAGAACTAGACCGAGTCACATCGGACTCACAACCCAAATCACTACATCCGTCCTGTCCTCTGCCTCAAACTGCTCTAAAATCAATTACCAAGCGTCATCTCTCTACCTTTTCACCAACATCCCAGAGACCAGTTCAACTGATGATCACCACAAGCTGTGTCTCTGTCCATTGTTTCCAGTTTGTCCTCAGCAGCATCGTCCAGCTGTTTCATTGGATTGGTTTCCCTCCTTGTGGTTTTCAACCAGGATTCATTTTTTGTCTTCTGGTGTTTTTATTTGTTTTTTGTTAACTTGCCTCCACTCTGTGTTTCCTCTTGTTGAACATTCTTCTTGTTCTTCTATCAATCCTTTGTTTGTGTTGTCTTCTGTTAGCTGGCAGACTATCCAGCTCTGATATTAGGTGTAGAACATGCTAGATTATTTCTGCCTTAACCAGCTCTCATGTTCCAAACTAAGTTGTCATGCCCTCAGATGTCTGTGCTAAAGAAAATTCTTAACATCTAAAACTTAAATCAAAATCTAGCAGCGGGGTAAAGAAAAGCCACGGTGCAAGACGCTACCTAAGGCATCCCTAGACCTGCCAGACTCCTTAACATCTAAAAAAATAAATCTAGCAGCGGGGTAAAGAAAAGCCACGGTGCAAGACACTACCTAAGGCATCCCTAGACCTGCCAGACTCCTTAACATCTAAAAAAAAAACCTAAATCTAGCAGCGGGGTAAAGGGTGCAAACGCTAAAGCCGGTAATCCCGCCAGACTCTTAACATCTTGCAAAATCTAGCAGCTGGGCAAAGAAAAGCCACGGTGCAGTAGACACCTAAGGCATCCCTAGACCTGCCAGACTCCTTAACATCTAAAAAAACCTAAATCTAGCAGCGGGGTAAAGAAAAGCCACGGTGCAAGACGCTACCTAAGGCATCCCTAGACCTGCCAGACTCCTTAACATCTAAAAAAACCTAAATCTAGCAGCGGGGTAAAGAAAAGCCACGGTGCAAGACGCTACCTAAGGCATCCCTAGACCTGCCAGACTCCTTAACATCTAAAAAAACCTAAATCTAGCAGCGGGGTAAAGAAAAGCCACGGTGCGAGACGCTACCTAAGGCATCCCTAGACCTGCCAGACTCCTTAACATCTAAAAAAACCTAAATCTAGCAGCGGGGTAAAGAAAAGCCACGGTGCAAGACGCTACCTAAGGCATCCCTAGACCTGCCAGACTCCTTAACATCTTAAAAAAACCTAAATCTAGCAGCGGGTAAAGAAAAGCCACGGTGCTAGACGCTACCTAAGGCATCCCTAGACCTGCCAGACTTCTTAACATCTAAAAAACAAAATCTGGCAGCTGGGTAAAGAAAAGCCACGGTGCAAGACGCTACCTAAGGCATCCCTAGACCTGCCAGACTCATGGAAACAAGCAAAAAAGTAAATCTAGAGTGAAGATGAATGCCTGGTAAACAAGACTGTCACCCAAGGCCTCATCGCAGGGAGCTCCTCTTCATCTTCTTCTACTCTATATCTCTCTTCCTGGACATACTTGGTCTTCTGGGGCTAACAGGGACTCCTCTGGCTGCGAGTGTTTCCATGGAAGGCTGAAGTCGGAGGGAATTTCCTCTGGGTGACCCTAGAAGATGTGGTGGAAGGTGGCCATCGTCTAAATCATGAGCAGCGGGGTCAGAAGAAAAAGCCACAGGTGACTCACCAGACGCTGCCCTAAAGGCATCATCCTAAGTATCTAACTGCTCAGACTCCTCCTTAACATCCTGCACTAAAACGTCTAAATTCAGCCAGCGCACCAAATAAAAGCCTACGATCTCTCCCACGACGCTACACTCCAGCACCATCGCTTCTAGACCTGCCAGCTCCTCATGAAAAACAAACAATACCATTATATCTAGGTGAAATCTACGTCCTCCTAAACATCCTCTGTCACGACAAGGTATCCTCACTCGCAGGGAGCTCCTGATTCATGGTCTTCCTCATCTTCTATCTCCTCCTGGAGCTCCGGGTCAGGATCTTCTGGAAGCGCGGCGTCAGGGACTCCTCTGAAAAAAAATAATTTGACGTGGTTCATTATGGAAGGTACATTGAATGAAAAGGAGGGAATGCTTTATTCTAGGTTGCTGGATGTGCCTGTGTTAGTTTGTCAGGGGGAAGTAGATTTAATCCATAAGATCTTCAATCTGTGATCTAAAATAACTCAATAAAAAAACCTAAACAATGCTAGTGGTTTGTTAGTGTTAAGACTCATAAAATACTATTGTAAAATTATCACATAAGGACAAAACTACATTAAGCCAAACATTTATATATGAGACAAATGTGTAGATGATTGTGTTCTCCTGCCTCTGCACCAGCCTGAGGACCATTTTTCTGACCTCGTCACACTGAGGTAGGACTGATCTGATTGTTAAAAGTGTAAATATTTGCTGCTCCTCAACCAGCTAATACTTTAAATCACAAATACTACTACTAGAAATTTAAGTTTATTTTAAATCTAAATGTTTATTTCACTGTTAAATAGGGCTAAGAATTTTATTCTTTCAGAAAAGTTATCATTACAAATAATAATTAGCTCTAAATGGTTCATTTATTTAGCTTTATTTCTACCCACGTCCCCTGCAATTAAACTGTGTTTCCCACTAGGGGGCACACATAATCACTTTGGAAATTAAGACATTAAGATTAGTTCAGATTAAAAGGACATTTTAAGGACAGTACACCCAAAACATAGATTAGCCTTCATTACTACTCCCCCACATGCTGAACAAAATCTGAAATACTTTTTTTGATATCTAGAAAGCATCTTGGAGATTACTGGGAGGCTTCTTTTGCTGGCTGCTGGATATTCATCAATCTGTGAGGTTATGGGCTTTAACGAGTAAGAAAGGTTGATAACATCAAGATTTAAAAATAAGATCAATCAATTCCTCAGCTTATCATAACCCAATGTAATCCAAGTGTCCTGAGATGGTACCCACTCATCCAGAACTAAGTGGTTTGTGTCATGTAGTTTAGAGCATAAAAAGTGTATAGGGATTTCCTTGAAAGCCGCCAAACATGCTCGCCTTTCACGACGCTTACGGAAACCGCAGACCAAACGATGAAAATTGTGATTCAGCGTCTGCTCTGCCACAATAATGCAAGCCTAGAAGAAGAAATGTGCTGGATCTCTGTTCAAAGAAAACGAAACAACGAAAAGAAAAATGTCTGAGGACTTGATTGTTGAGGAAGGGGATGACATCTTTGCCGAAGTGAGCTCCTCAACCAGTCTGCCGGCTTCCTCAGAATCACTGAAGCGCCGAGTTTTTGTCCATAGAAATCCTATACACTACTGTTTAGCCTCTCTTAAACGCTCTAAATGACTTTATTTCGAGTAAATTCTGACGTTACCCAATCAGGACACTAAGAATTATATTGGACTCAGCAGTATGGAGTTATCATTGACACGTTTTAATGGACTTTATGGACCTTTCTAAATCGGTTCATTTATTTAGTTTATTTGAATACCAGCGTCCCCTGCAATTAAACTCCCAGATTCCAGGATGCATTTGAGGGGGCACACACCCCCACTTTGGAAATTAAGACATTAAGATAAATTAAGATTAAAGGACATTTTAAGCTGTCAGTAAAAATTGTTTTCATTAAACCCACACTACAAAATTAGAAATAGTTTTGGTCTATTAGAAAGATTTCCTTATTACTAAAAAAAAGTTTAATTGGCTGATTTGGTAACATAATCATCAATCTTTGAATTTCATTCACTATAAGCAGAAAATTATACTAATTAACAGAAATAAAGGCTTGATAACATCAAGCTTTGAATTTCAGATCTATAATTTCTCAGCTTATCAGACCCCCTCCTCAGTGCATCCTAGAGTAAAAATAAAAAAACTTTTAAAATCAATCATTTTTAACACCTTTGACCTTCCATTAAAGTTGAAAATATATGCCATCTTAATAAGTCCTAAAGTTATTTAATGCATTCTACTAAGGTTTCCATGGAGACCAATATGTTTACCACTGCATGTTTTAAAAAAGACCTTCCTTTTCAAGTTCAAATATATTTAGAAAAATCTGTTTTATCCTATAATATTTTTTTGTATTTTTTCAACCATTTCCACATTAAATTCATCATAGATTATTCTCTCAAACCAAACTTTGTTTCTGTTTCACATCATTGCATCTCTGTTATCATTCCTCCCATTTCTAACCAATGAAAAGTAATTAAATATAATAATACGCCTTAAAAAAACGTATTTTTTAAAACACTGGTTAAAAACATATCATTTCCTAAACACATTTACTAAACTAAACAACTTGAGAGTCTTCATCTCTTTTTTTCATTTAACATGCACTAAAATTCCAAAATAATCAAAAATAATCTTTTTCCTTTATTAAATAGGAAACTAAACAGTTTGGCTTGATTATATATTATGTTAAATGTCCTTCTAATGTCTTTTTATATTTATTTAATGTATTTTCAACAACATTTCCATACAGAGCAAACTTATTTTCAGGGCATTTTTTAAAAATAACAGACTAGCTAGCTCCATCTAGTTTTCAAACATTTCACATAAAATTAAACAAAGGTGTTTTTCTGAAACACAAATGTTTTTTTTAAATGATTAAATCGCTGTTAGCATTTCTGACAAAGGCAGTAAAAAAACACATTTAATCTCTGAGATGTCATGGATGCTAGATGCTAAGCTAGCTGTCACAACTTCATGAAAAACATTAAAATAATAATTTTTCAATTACATTTTTTTTTATATTAACATAGTAAAAGAGTGAAACAAACCTTCCAGATGATCGTCCCACAAGTTGTTGTCCTCTGGTTGCCTGCACATCTTTAACAGGTTAGCGAATCACAGACTGCAGCAGTTCAAGCTTCCAGGTCCAGGTTAGAATGGATCTGTTAAAAATGGCTGCCGCTTTTACAGCTGCTCGGTTTCCATGGCAGCTGGTGAGCCGTGCGCACGCGCGCGTGCGTGCGTGAGAACCAATGGAAAAAAACTTGCTAATTGCAGCTAATTAAGCTATATGATATAGTTTCATTCAGTAAAAGCTGCTTTTAATGAGGCAAAGGAGCGAGTTCTAAAGCTCACTGGCTGCTTTCTAAGCTTTTCTACTTGAAATATTATGCAATAAATTTTAATTTAGAAAGAAATTTCAATCCGAATGACAGAGGTGTTTTATTCTCTATCGCCATTCTGCTTTGCTTCCATACACACCCATTCAGACCTTTGGAGTAAAATAATCTCCACTGCATATGTCCAGTGGTGGACGAAGTACTCAACAGTAGTACTTGAGTAAAGTATTTATACTCATTGTCTAATCTTACTTTACTACAATTAAAAGTTAATCAGTCAAGTTGAAGTATTACAAAGTTTAGCATTTAAACATACTTAAGTATTCAAAAAAATACTTAGCAAAATGTTGTAATTATCAGTATTTTTCTGTGTAATTTTCTGAGTCTTTTTAAAGAACTTTGTAACTTTTTCATAAACCACCGGATGTATTGCAATGTAGAACCACTCTGCTACCATTTCCACACCACTTGTAAAGAACTTCAGCATAAATAACGGCACAAATGAAATAAAGACAGCTATCTTGATTATTATTTATTATTCAAAAACAAACCAAAAAGAAAACAGGAGAGCCTTGATTCTCCTCAAACTGTAAAGGTTTAATGTTTAATCTATTACCACGAAGAAACTACAACTCTGATTTGAGAACTTATCTGAACAACCTGGCCACTCGTGGCAACAACTAATGCCTTAATAAAATGAATAAACTATCCATAATATCTGTTTTCTCACATTTGGAGAATGTCATGCTAATCTCTGAACCAGTGGTGTCCAAATTCAGTCCTGAAGGTTGCTATCTTGGATTGTTAAAATTGCATTTCAAGAAAGAAAAACAGCAACAATGGATTAAAAAGCTAAACTGAGCCGAAAGGAAGAAGTAATGAGCAGCCCTCCTCTAAAAATACTCAAGTAAAATAAGTAATTAAACAACTTTCTTAAGTACATCAATCAAGTAAATGTACTTAGTTCTTCTTCCACCTTATATGGTTAAGTAACATGATGTGGGATTAACTCAGTAATTCATTAGAACTAGGCTGCACTTTCACCCATTATTTAAAAATCGATGAATCGGGCCGATTATTCTTTTTCGATTAATCAATGAATCTGACAAAAATATATTTTTATATTATTTTTTCTTTATTCCAAAAATAAACATTTTTAGACAGAATAAAACAAGCACACAAGTACAGGTTGCTCATTAATTGTTGTACTGGTGCAATATGAAAAAATACCAAATGTTTGTGTTAAAACTACGCAAACTTACATGAGAAATGTGAAGCCGTACATCCACAAAATATAGGCTACTTTTATTTCATAAAGCTTAAAAAGAGACATTTTTGTTTTAAAAGCCCCTAAAGGGGTTCAAACAATAGGCCCCCCCCATTTCAACAAAATGAGGTTTTTTTTAGACTAGAAGAGTTCTGCTGCCTTTAAGACAGGAAAGTATAGTAGAGTTAAAGTTGCTACTCGTGGAGAAAAATACTGAACCATAGAGATAAAATAGCAGCCCCTGTGGATTCCAAATTATAAATTGTATTTGGAATAAACATGAGAGAACTAGGTTTAAAAACACATCCTCCAAAGACAGATATTTACATGGGAATGTGGCAGATAATTAATTGACATTATATTACTGATCTTGCTGGATTTTATTCTGCTTTACTTCCATAACTGTTGTCCAGGATCTTCTTTACTTCATCTTTGCCAGAAGATTTAAACTTTAAAAGTCTTGCCCTCATAACTTGCAAGTTAATTTATTTATAAAGTAAATATAAACGCTGCTTAAGCTTAATTCAAATGAAATTAAAAGTAAAATAAGTAGCCAACCTTTTATCACTGTCTGTAACCTACTAACACGTAAGTAAGTAAAGGCATCAGATGAGCTACCTGGAGAAACTAACGCTACGCTTCCCCACTTTAAAACCAAACAAACATGGTGCTTCCGTGCCATGTTCATTTGTTTTGACAAAAGTTGCATGTTACCACTTTTTTCACTTTACAAAGCGCAGGCTATTTTAATTATTGTGATCAATTTGTGCCATCAATCCCGGCGCATGCGCGCTTCATTTGCAGTCTGGACGCTCGAGGGTAAACATCCTGCGGCTCTGACTGCTCTGACTCTCAGCGCTGCAGCGCTGAGAGGGACTCCTGCGGGAGAACGGGTTGGGATGGGGGAGTGGGCACCACGGCAGAGTAGGAACGATACATGCTTTCACGTAAGAGTCTCCAAAAGCCGCCAGTGACACCGTAAAAAGTCGCCAGATTTGTCGCTAGTCGCTTTTTTGAAAAATAGTCGCTGGAGGGGTCTGAAAGTCGCTGAGTTGGCAACACTGCGCCTGCAGCGCTGGCTCGACTCGCTCCTGCCACATTTTTTTTTCTTCCCCGCTTCAGCCAAGTGGCAGTGATGACGGGCGGCGGCGGATGACGACGGATTAATCAAGCAGGACACAATCCGCTAATCGATGATGAAATCTGTTGCCAATGCTTTGTAAAGTCGATTTTATCGACTCCATTCGCTGTTGCAGTCTCTACTAGAGACGTAGGCATAGGAAGATTAGGGCTGAAGCTCTGCTTCAGTGGGTTCTGCAGCATCGTGTATTGATGGTCTTTCCTCTGACTCAGTCACATGTGGACTCGCTCTTGAACACCGAGACTCTGGATTTTATTTCAAGACTAAAGCCGCGGAAATATATTATCTTCTTTTTTGACGTGAAATGTGATCAATATTCAAAACAACGTGAACCTGCTAATGATAGTTTTGTAGAACTGCTAACGCTGTCACTCACTGTTCATTACTGATTTTGAATGTGACTTGAGATGCATGAATCAATTTGATGAAACAATTATCCTAAATTAACAATTAAATATATTTACTGCAGAGAAGAGCATAAAGGCTCCTCTTCCCTCCATAAAAGACATTTCATCCCAGCTCTGCGTGCCTAGAGCCCGTAATCTCATCAATGACCCCCCGTCTCCATCTCCCGATGCCTCCTCGTCTCGTGTCCGACCTTTCAGACATTTCAACATCTTTTTCTGAATCCCACATTGTAGCATGGCATAGACAGTGCGTACCACGCCGTTAGCAGTTTGAAGAACACCTGCTTGCTTGTGATGATTTCCCTTTTAACTAACCAATGAGTGTTTGCAGGGCCAGCCTGTGATATTAGGCAGTATAGGCGCAAAACCACCAGGGGGCGCCCTGCCAGTATCTATACCTTAATTAAAAAAAAAACAAGCCCGACGTCTTTTGCCTGCAACTCGGTTTTCCGTCTATGTTGCATCTAAAATCTCCCCATGTCAAAGCGTCCTAAAGTAGAGGAATAGGGCCACTGAAAAAAAAAAGTTAACTGATTTTTAAATTTTATTTCAGTTTAGTGTGGAAAAAAAAGTCAGAATTCTGACTTTAATCTCAAAATTCTGACTTGTTTTATTGTCAAAAGTCAGTCAGAATGCTGAGAAAAAAGAATTCTGACCTCTGGTATGACGTTCTCTGCTAAATCTGGCATGTTAGTGAACTGATGCAGTCACCCTCCATGCAGCTTGACGTCGCTGTCGACTTGCTGAGGAAAACCAGAGATTCCCTCACCAGTTACCAAAACACTGGAGTTTCTGATGCACAGACAATAGCAAAGGAGATGTGTGAAGACATGAATGTGGAGGCTAAAAAAAAAAACTTAGCGCTCTGAGTGTCCAGATGAACCCATTCAAGATGCACTACAAAAAATGGAAGCCACATTTTTAATGCAGTCATGGATGCTGCCATTTCTTCACTTGATGAGAGATTTCAGAATCTTGGAGCAGTGAATAACATGTTTGGTGTGCTCCTCCATTTCCCCAACTTAGAAAGAAAAAGAGCTGCTGCAGAAGTGTCAAACCCTGAGTGCTGCTCTGACCCAGGACAGCCAGCAGGACATTGATGGAGCAGAACTCACAAGGGAAATGCAACATTTCCCACCATTGCCATCAACGAACATGACAAACTTGGAACGTTTAGCCTTCCTGCATGAGAAGAAACTAGCAGAAATGTACCCCAACATGTGGGTTGCTCTAAGAATCTCTGCCACTCTTCCTGTTACGGTGGCTGCTGCTGAAAGAAGCTTCTCCAAGCTTAAACTGATTAAAACTGACCTGAGATCTACTGTGATGCAAGAACGTCTCAGTTTCCATCATAAGCATTAATCCTGTGGTCTCAAATCAGCTGTCAGATGATGATGGTGTAGATGACTTTGCTTCTAGAAAATCCAGGAGAGTAAAGCTGTACTCATGTGAGAGTATATAGTTTTTGAAGTAATTCAAGTTAAGGGAGACTAAAAACACCACTAGAACTATCATGTTATTTTTTTCTTTTATTTAAATCATTTTATTTTTTGTGCCCACTCACTACTTTGCACAGTGCAATATTTATATTGCATTTAAATTAATATCACTTGTTTACATTTTTTTGGGGGTATTTAAATGTAATCCTTTATATAAGCCATTTATATTGCATTTCATATGTTCATTTTTTTGTTTCTTTGAATGTGACTATTGTTTTATGTAAATAAAAAATGTCCAAGACAAAGCTTTTTAGTTTCCTGTGAGTATATTTACACTAGCAGACATGCAAGTACTGTACAGTGATGCAAGGGGGCGCCACCTAAAATCTTGCCTAGGGCCCCAAATTGTTTAGGGCCTGGCCTTGGTCAGATTTTTGTTTTTTGTGCAAATTAAGTTTTTGGTAAACAATAACCTGTTTTGTGCGTGTTGAAGGGAATCAATGAGACCCTAAAGTTTCTAATATCTGTAAATTATTGAATTGATTTTTGAATTCTGCTTCATTCTATCTCTATTCTCCCACTCTGCAGAATCTGTTAGTTCAATCTCTAACGCTACGCTGCTCTCTGCTTTTTCCTCATAGTAGCTTCATCTGGTCTGCTAGACCTGTTTGGCTGTGACTCCATCCTGAGAGAAATATCAGCTCTGTGCTGCCGCCATCAACACCTTTTGTTTCTAGATGTTGGAGTTTTCAGCCTGTTTTCCAGTGTAGTCCTGTTTCTCTGACTGTGACTAACTGGATGTGCTCTCTTCATCCTCTGACATGGGAGCTGGCTCGAGCTCGCCTGCCTGGCTGTGTGTTTTCTGGACGGGCCGCCTGTGGAGCTGGTTGACAGTTGCCTTTTGTATCTATGCTTCTTTTTCTATGTTCTGCTTCTGTCTCCTTTGAACCCCAGTGCTGGCCTCAGCAGATGGCCGCCACACTGAGCCTGGTTCTGCTGGAGGTTTCTTCCTGTTCAAAGGGAGTTTTTCCTCCACTGTCGCTACAAGAAAGCATGCTTAGTGTGAGGGATTGCTGAAGAGTCAATGAGTCGATGCGTAATCAGCTGGTTTTCCTTAGATAGAAAAACTTTGAATCAATCTGACTGTATGATCTGGTTGAACTGTAAAGTGCCTTGAGATGAGATGTGTTGTGAATTTGGCGCTATATAAATAAACTGAACTGATCATCATCATCATCCTCCATGGTTGTTGTTTTTCTTGCTGCTTCTGCATAGCAAGATGCAGAATAATGAATTTATTGAGTATTAATGGCGTTCAGGTCGGATAGTTTTAGGTACAGGTAATGATCCATTAATTATTCTTTACTGACCAGACTTTTCCTTAAATTTTCTGCACATTTATGTATTTTCAGGATGTTTGCGCCTCTCTGCACCTGTAAAATGTTCCAACAGAGATGGTGTGATTAACTGTCACATCACCACAGGGAGGAACTAGAAAGATGTTCAGTTAAATGATGAACATTTAGACACACTGGCGAGGAAAATTAAAGTCCGAAATTCTCCAAGTAACACCCCCTCTCCATCATTTCTATCAAACATATTAGTTCAGACAGTAATGACCACCTGATGGATGTTCAGTCCAGAAGTGTTGAGAGATCTGTCTGTTTTACAGATTTAGATTTTCCATCCGTCTCCGTCAGGGTAGAGATAGTGACCTGTGAGATGGAGGATAAAATGAAGATAGATGAAACAACTAAGAGATCAGTGGATGAGAAAATGTCTCATCGCAGAGATACTAACAGTCTGTCCAGAACTCATCATGTTGAAGTTCAGCTCAGTGACTGATTATTTCTGTCTGCATAGCTCCCATGCAAAGGAAGGGCCATGCCTGAGGAGTCTACTCCATCACTTTCTTCCTGGACAAACCACATAACGTCCGCCGAGAGTGAAAGAAAAATGACTGCAGGGAAGCGGCAGACATCGGGCCCCAGTCTGTGCAGCGCTGGGTTCACCCTCAGGGCTGAGCTGACAGCGAGGAGACTGACGTGCCTTTAGATATCCTGCTATGACATATCAGCTGCTGTTGTTATATGGAGGAGGATCACAGATGAGATGCCGGCAGTTTGTCCCATGCTAACACAGAGAGCTGGGCGACACATTTTTAACCTTCATTCATTAGGAATTTGTTTCATCATCACCAGGTTTTAGGAAAAAGATCATTTGATAATTATGATCCAGTGTATGAGCAGAATTTATTAGGGAGAATCTGGAAAACATAGGCAGGTGAATAAAATGAGTAATCAAACCAGTCATCAGCACTAAGATCATGACAATCAGTCTGCTGTGGAGAGGTTGATCTCTTCCTCCATCCTCTGCTGAGGTAACAGCATCAGAGCTAATGGCTGAAAGAAGCTGATAAAGAAGGTCGGCTCTGTTCTAGGAACTCCTCTAGAAACTCTGGAGATGATTTCATAGAGGAGGATTCTTCATTAAAAGTGTAGAACATTCACGGGAGCAACAGGGACCATCCTCTCTTCATCACACTGATAAACATCAACATAGCATCTTCAGTCAGAGGTTTCTCAAACAGACCCTACAGGCAGGGAAGTCCCTTCCTGTCTAAAGCATCAATATTTTTCAACAACTGGATGAAAAGAAGTTGATATGAGTTACTGCAACTTATTTCAGTTCTTTTTTGGATCAGTAATGAATGAAAAAATGAATAAAATGAATGTAAATCTTCTGCTTTCTATTGGCAGACTCTCTTACCTGCTACCAAACTAAAGCAAAAGCCGTTATTTATTTAAAGGGAAAAAAATGACTTACTTCTATTTCATTTTTGCTGTGGTTGCCTGTGATTTAACAGTAAGTTTGTGTGTTCTTCTTTTTTCTGTATGGATTCTCCTAGTCTCCTTTTTGCTCATGAACATTTGGACGGGTCACCTCCAACCATCTGGTTCTCCCCTCCAATCTTTAACATCTTATCAAGCCAATCAGAAGGATAAAATAAGAAGCCATAACAGACTATTTCCTTTCATATGGTGAACATAGAGGGACGATCTCTCCTCAGACCTCCTCAGATCGCCTCAGTTTTTTTCTCGTAAACAAAGATGCTGACTGGTTTCTGAGCTCTGACATTAAAACATCTGCAGAAGGTTTTGTTTTGGTTTATTCCCTATTATTTTATGGTCTGTTCTGAAACTTGTCCTCCAACATATTTTTTCTTTGTTTGGGTCACATACTTCTGTGGGATCTCAATCATGAAGTGATGAACACTCTTTCAGACTTTGCCTGCTGAAACGATGCTTAAATAAACAAGTTGCTCTAAACATCCCCAGATTGTTGGTCAATAGCTCCGCCCAGTTTCTGTGTCACCTGCTCCAGTTTCTATTTAACCTGCCTTCAGTCATCATTGCCAGATTATTCTTTGGTGAGAGTTCTCTAGCTTACCTGGTTGTGTTCTGATTGCTCTGATCATGACCCATTCCTGATTTTGGAACCTCTGAGCCCGCCTGTTCTGGTTCTGATCTGTTTTGCCTGACCTGTCGCTTGGACAGCCATGGCATGCATGGACTCCAGGCATCTGTCGTTAGTTTAACCTCTTGTGGACAGTAGGCACGCTAAACATCCAGACAGATCTTCTCCAGAGAAAGGTCAGAACCTAAAAGCCATGGAGTAAATCTACAGCAGTTAAACTCATATTTTCTCTGAGGTGGCCAAGGCCGGACCCTCTTCTTAATTCACTCCTGAATTACTGTTGGTATTATCTTGGACTCCCTCCATCCAGACCCCCTCCTTCTACCCTGTTTGGGTCATTTTCTTTTGGTTTATTTATTCTTATTTTTTCAGTCTTTTAGAGCCCAGTAGGACATTTGGCATCCATCCTCGGGATTCTGTCATGATCTTGGCGCTGATGACTGGTCGGATTACTCATTCCATTCACCTGTCTGCTTCGCGGTTCTCGTTACTGTTCATCCCCAGTCCACCTGTTAGCCTCTTTTTACCTGCCTCGCTTCAGTCATCGGAGTGCTGGGTGTTTAAGCCCTTGGAGAGTTTTCAAGCGTATCTTGTTGTTTCTGATTGCTTTATGTCACCCCTTCTGCTGCCTCCTGTGACCACAATGTACGATCCTCTTTGGGATCTTGTTGCCTGACCTGTCTTGGACTCCTGCTGGATTCTGCTTGTTGTTACTAACTTACCAGACTGCTTCCTGACACCAATCTGGATGTCTATTCCGTACCTTGTTGGATCTCTGATCTTCTGGCTTGGACACCTGGGAACCTCTCTGACACCAGCTTTGGCTTCAACCTCTGGATTGTCCTGCTTTCCTTCGTCCGCTTGGATCTGATCTCCTGCCAGTTCAAGTTTTTAGTATCTGGGACTCTCTGGGAGGTTTTGCTGCGTCATGTTGGCAGCCGTCCTGCTGGAATCCACCTCTTCCTGTGGGCACAGACTGAACTTTAAGACCAGAGGTTACTGCCTTAGATGCCCTTGTTTTTCACTGCAGATCCGTCGTTTTTAAATAAACATTTTCTGAAATATCTGTCTGTCTGAATACTGGGTCCTCTCTACTCGGCCTTGGCCATGATAGAAGAGCTACAGATTTACATTTAATATTTAAAAAAAACCGACTCAGTCTTATTTCAAGTGCATGATATCTCATTATCTTACTTTTACAGTAAAAACACTTGTTTAATATTATTTCCCTGTTTAAATTAAATATTGTTTTGTGTTTAAATTTGTTTTTGCAGTATATAGAATAATGTAGCATCCAAGCATCAAGTTGTGGTCTGGCCAAGAGCCCAGCTTTGGAAACCACTGGGCTACAGGCTTTGGATGGTTTATGAAAGCGCCTGAATAAAACTGACTGATCAAAAACATCACTGTTAGTTTTCCAGTTGGGTTTCCTTGCAGTTACGTTCAGCCGTACCAACCGGCCTTATTGGGCTATAAAAACAAGCGGAGATTGTTCCCATTTAGAAGAAATGGTCGACCACAGACGCCGTGCCTGACAAGGATTGGGTTTTATTCTCAGTCTCATTAAATGACAGAGAGAGAAAACCGCCAACAGGGTGATTTGTAGGACAGCACTGGCCCTGAAAATGAGGGAATCCTGAAGCAAATAAATCCAAAATGTTCCATTAGCTTCAAAAACAGTCAGTCTATTAAATGTCTTTAATCACTCCTCTTACTTAGTCATTTAAAGTACAGGAACTATTTGTTTCCTCAGGTGGATCTTTACACCTAATGTCTATTTTTAGCAGAGCTTTCTGCACCAAAGTCAAAGATATATTTTTTGCTAACAAGTGTTTATAAATTTGACAAACATTTACATTATTACCTGATTTCTAGATTTGAGCTGAAAATCAAAGCCAGCTGGTCTCCATTGTTGGAGGTCAGTGGTGCTGCCATCATATCAATGTTCTCTGCCATCCTTCTTCTCTCCATAAAGGTTACAGCTGGGCTGGAGGTTTCTGCTTAGCTCTGGAGCAGAGCATCATCTGATCTGCTGCTGCCTGTAGAGGACGCAGGTTGATCTGTCTTTAACTCTGCCTCTAACTGAAGGATCCACCAGGGGCGGATTTAGGCAACTTGGGGTCCTAATCAAAGACAGGCAGGGGGCCCTCTGAGTGGAGAAGAAAACACATAAAACAGACCCATTCTACAGATAGAGAAATGTTAATAGAATAGACATCCATTATCTGTTCTAGGTTGTGTCCCTCTCTTCTTGTCCCTTGGGGGTGAGACACACTTAATATTATCAGCATTCTGATGGCATTTTAGCCAAAGGATTTTGATTAAAAAACATAATTAATGTGAATAAATAAGTTTTATGGGGCCCCTACAGTAGGAAGTACTGCTTAATGGTTAATCCCCCTCTGGCCCCTCATATTTTATGGATGATGGATGGATGGATGATGGATGATGGATGGATGGATGGATGGATG
>JAGKQL010000063.1:937067-947149 GCA_018398635.1 Cyprinodon brontotheroides
CAGAAGGCGGTACCAGGTAAGTTCTGTAGGACCGGCGTCACACCCATGGATATCAGCATTACTCTGCTGGATTGGTCCAGTAGATGAAAGGTGCTACGATGGATCTACTGCTGCCATTAACTGGACAGACTGACTGGGAACAGGACTGATGTAAAGTCAGAACTTGGATGATGGATGGTCTGTTCTGACTCATGAAGGTCACATGTTCCTGCTCTGTCCCTGCTTTGCTGTGTCTTGTCTTTCTGAGCTCTCTTCATTTTAGCTTGAGGAACTCAAACAATGGATCTGGTCAGCTGGTCTCTCGTTACAATTAGTCAAATTTATTCAACTGGAGAGAGGGGAAGGGGGCGGTCCTGTTGCTGGGACATACTTCATGGGATTCACCATGGACTCCTGGAAGGTACAGGATGGTGTGTTTCACAATGTTTTCGGTGGAGTGTATGGATTCTGATGTATGTATCTGATATTCTGATTTATTTCCATACTCTGATTTCTCCAATTTGTTTGGATTTGCAGGAAATCGGGCTGCCTGAATGTATAACAATTACGGAGGATGTTGGCGGCAATGGGTGCAATTGAACGCAGGCGGGCTGCGGTGGTTGAACTCAAAGGTGAGATGGGATAATATCTTGGATGTGCAGGCTCGCTTCAAGGCGGAAAAGCCCAACAAGTTTGGAACAATGGATTTGCCACATAGAGCCAGCAAGAAAAAGAGTCAAGGTTGAACATTCCTGAGCAGCCTGCTCTCAAAACAATAAAGTGTTATTCTAGATATCAAAACTCCCTGTATATTATGGTGGGAGGGGCCCAGAATAACTGCTCACATAGCCTCAGTAAATCCCCCCCCACCCCACTGTATGTGTTGAACAGTTTGTACTGAAACTGAAATCTGCAATGTAAAATGTAGTTGACAATAAAGACATTGATTGGCTGAACTTAATGGAACCGGCTTCCTTGGACGACCAAGACCAGCTGCTTTTTCTCTACAGTTTATCGGAGCAGAAACTGCTCCAATAAACATTACTGCAGACCTGATCCTGCTTAGAGTTTAGACCCATCCTCCATTTTTACTGAGCCGTCTCCATGGAGACCCAGAGGAGAGTCTGTTCAGATAGATGGAGAAATGAAACCCAGTATACTGGTTTAACTGATGTTCCATCATCTCCTCTGTCAGACCTGTGAACACGGTGGGCTGGTAAGTCTTCTCGTTCTGGGCAGCAGGGAAGGTTTCTTCCTCCATGTTGGTTCCTGCTGCGTGTTGCTGAGGTCCGGTCGGCCCGGCGCATGGTCCGCTCTCCGCAGAGCGGCGTGGTGCGGACGGCGCGCCTCGCCGCTCTCCCTTCAGCCTCTCCACGGTCCGGTTCAGCTCCTGAATTCTTCGGTTCTTGGTGGCGAGCTCTCGGTTCAGTCGCTCTATCCTGGCGCCGAACGCAGCCTCAGCTTGGCGCTGGTGCCGGCCTGGGCTGGACTGGACCTGGATGGGAGGAGTTAGTTAGGTTAGCGACCACATATCCTAACCCATCCATCTTTCTGTTCTGAGAGAGAATATCCTAAACATGTCTGCAGTTGGATCAGGGTGGCTTCTCTCTGGGTACTCCAGCTTCCTCCCACAGGACAGGAGCAGCTGAGGAGATGATGACTGATCTAAGGGTTCTCCTGACGGACTGCTAGAACTTTTAATTTGCATCTTCATCTCAGTTTCAAGGTTCAGATCTTTAAACTGCAGTGAAAGTTGCTGTATTTCCACCGCAGGCTTTGCTTCGCTCCTGAAGGCGCCTCTACCTGCTGTGGCGTCAGGCCTGGTCGAGGTGAACGAACCATGAGCTGCTGACCTTTGGTCTGAGCTGCTGCTGCAGAGCTTCTATCTGCTCCTGCAGACTCTCCTCTTTCTCCTGGTGGCTGATCTTTTCCCGCCGCAGCTCCTCCTCCAGCGGCTGACATCTGGACGTCCACAGCTCCGCTGCAGGTGCCGCTGCTTCGGTCGGCCGTCTCTGCAGCAGCTGCTGCTCCAGCTCACTGATCTGCTGCTCGTAGCGCAGCTGCAGAGCAGAGAGAGAGTCATCCAACAGGAAGGTAGAGGGCGGGCAGGCAGAGCACAGACCCAGGCTGGTTACCCTGATCCTGTGGAACTGCTGCTCCATGGCCCTCAGGCTGCGCTTGGCCTCCTCATCGTGACTCTCCAGCTCAGATTCCAGGCGCTGAACTCTGCGTTCCAGCAGCACGTTGACCCGGCTGGGCGGCGGCGTCCCGGCGGAGGCGCCGTCCTCCGTGGCTGCGGCATAAATCAGAGCTGGGAGAGAGTTTGGGTTCCTGCTCCTCAGGATCTGCTCCAGCTCCTTCACCTGGAGGAGGAAAGAACAGCGAGGTGATGAAGGCCTGTGGAGGAGCACTGACTGACCGCTCTGATCTCAAACCTGTCGCTGGAGCTCCTGCATTTTCCTCGTGTCTGCAGATCCGTCTCTGATCTTCCTCTGCTGCTTCCTGCTTCCTTGGCCCGTTTCCTGCTTCAGCTTCTCCACCTGTAACAGAAACCAGCTGCTGATCGTCGGTAAACGACCCGCTTCCCTCTCTGAAGCCCAGTGGGTTCCGGTATCAGAGGGAACCCTACCACCACCTGATCTCGGTGGCGGAGGATCTCAGCGGTCGCCTCCTTCAGCCTCCGGGCGTCTCTGTCCAGCAGCTCCTGGTTCTCAGCAAACCACTGCAGCTTCTTCTTCAGCGCCGCCACCTCCTCCGCCTCAGAGAGCTTCTCTCCTGCCACACATGGAGAGTCACCATGGAGACAGCAGAGACCTGCAGGGAGGCTGACCATCAACAGTGGAAAGCTCACCTGCTCTTCCCTCGTCTCGCTCCTTCCTCAGCAGCTGCAGCTCCACCTCCAGAGAGCGCTTCTCCTCAGACAGCTCTGCCTGCTTCTTCTGCAAACACAAACACAGATGGTAGGAGGAGATCCGCTGGATCCACCTCAGCTGCAGCGTCACCGACCTGAAGGAGGCGGATCTCAGCCTGCGGCTCAGAGATCTGTTTGGTTTGATCCACGGGCCTCCAGGTGTTCCTCAGCTGCTCCCTGATGGGGATGGAGGTCAGACACATGGTGAGCGGACACCAAGGACGAGCGAGGGGATTCTGCTCCCATGAACTAAGGCCACCTTGTGTGAGCCAGCTCGTTCAGCAGCCTCTGGTTCTCCGTAAACATGGCCTCCTGGTTGGCTTTGCTCTGGGCCTGCTGGGCCTTCATCTGGAGGTACAGCTTCTCGTTCTCCTGAAAACACGTTCAGATTCACAGCTTCCAGACAGACGGTACACTAAGCAGAACCAGAAACCAGTGCTCCCACTGATCGCCCCTCTAGAACCCTTATGCTACGTCCACACCGCACACACTTTTAGCACCAAAACGGCGCCTGCTGCTTCATCTTTGATGCTCCTGAAGCGCATCAGTTCATCCAGATTACCATCCTTGCCTTCAAAGAATTATTTCTCTGTGGGAGCGGCTCAGACCCCCACTTACCGGCGCTGCGCTGTCACTGGGAATCCCCAGCAGCTTGTTGTTTTCCCCTGAGACCTGATAAGTTTTAGGGCCTGAACACACCCGGCTCGCGTTTTACCTTTAATCTCTGATACGATTTCTTTCCATGTCTTTTTTGACTGCGTATAGAGAGGCTCTGTCTAGGCAGGGTGAGCAGATTTTAATTTTACTTCTGTTAAAAAGCATAATTAGATCTACGTCTAGAGAAAAGAAAAACGCAGCAATGAGCGGCGTGGGGACGGTTTCTATGGTGACTGAGACAGAGAGGTGATTCTCAGAGAGATCTGGGAAGTTTATCACGAGTTTTTCTTTCTTTTTTTCCTAAAAGAGGTGAGAGAGATACGCTGCGCTGACCACTTTGTCTGCTCCTCCCCAATTCTGGTTTCTGTGAGTGGTATGAAGGGTTAACGCGTCTCTTCCTGTCAGGCCCATGAAATTGCTGCTGAATTGCTGCGTAGTCTGACTACAGAACAGACCTGGGCTCTCTCTCTCTCTCTCTGTAGAATCCATGCAGCCTTGCCTAAAATCCTGTCGGGTGACTTTCAATGAGCGCTGAAAACCACGACCTCGTCCGTCACGGTTTTCTGTCGGATGGGACTGGCTGTGCTCAGGCATTTATTCCTGAGAGCTAAGGATGTCCTAGAAGGCCTGCTGTACGACGGCCGGACATGTTCAGAGGAACACCAACCTGCTGGTAACCTCTGAGGAGCGTCTCCTGCTCCTGGATCTCCTTCTCTATTTTCTGACATTTCTCCTGAGAGCTGAGGTCTGCAGGCTCCACCCGTCTCCTCTTCTGACTGGCTTCCTCTGCAAGGCGCAGCTGAGGGATGAAAGAGGGAAAATGGCTTTAAGACAGCTTCCATTTCATGTTACCGTAATATCTGGAACATCATCTGATGTTCATGGTTTTAACGGAAGGTTGGGAGGACTTCATGCTGTTTATTTTACTGAGGGGTTGGGCTGGAAACAGGCAGACCTGACAACCCTGGCAGTGAAGGGTGGATGGAGTTTTTAGCTGCACCTTGAAGAAGATAGTAGATGATTTCTTGTAACAGTGGTGGAGGAGGTATACTACCCATAGCAGCCATGTTTCCCTGCCGTGTGTTTTCTACCGGGGCTGCTGCGGCCTGCCCTCAGGTCCAGAGTGTGACTGTAGGCTAGAGGTCCGGTCTGCATGGTTCTGATCTGTGAGGTGTGATACATCACTACCTGAGACAGAACCGGCTGATGGTTCAACCGTACAAACCAATCCAGACTGGATGTTCTGGAACAATCCTCAGTGTTTACATCCATGTCTATTATAGAATGTTGAGCTACTCCCAACAGCGTTCATCCTCTGACGTCAACCAAACAGAGATGGATTTTTACTAGCTATTCATCAGCTGGAGTGGCTCAGGTTATCCTAATCTATCTCTATAGTTCTGCTGCTATAGGCTTAGACTGCTGGAGGACATAGGGACCCCTTTTTCATCATTCTGCTTCATCTCTATTCTCCCACTATTCAGAATCTGTTAGTTCAATCTCTGCTCTCTCTCGCTTTTCTCATAGTGCAGCTTCTGCAGCTCATTTTCTGCTTCATTCAATGACTCCACCTTCAATAGCTGTTTCTAGATGTTGGAGCTTGGCCTGTTTTTCAGTGTTTAGTCCTGTTTCCCAGTCATAGCTATGGGATCAACTTCTTCTGTGGCTAACTGGATATTCTATCTTTCATCCTTTTGACACGAAAACTGTTCTTTCCCAGACAGAGCCACCTGTGGAGCTACTTTAATATGTTTTTCTAACATAGAAAGTATTAAATCATCAGTTCTTCTATGTCCGTTTAGTACGTCTGCTTCTCTCTAGTTGATCCCAAGTGGACCTCAGCAGAAGGCTGCTCACACTGAGCCTGCTGCTGGTTCTGCTGGAGGTCTTTTTCCCCCCACTGTCGCTGGATGCATGCTCAGTGTGAGGGATTGCTGAAGAGACAACAAGACAATGCAATTGAATATCCTCTGACTACCTGTTCATCCAGGAAGACAGAATCCTGTAAAGTCAATGACTGGCTGCAGGTTTCCTTCAGATAGAAAAGAAAACTTTGAACTTTTAATCTGACTTCTTGATCTGATTGAATTGTCTCTGTAGGGAGACCTGAGATGACACGTGCTGAGGTTAATATAATTAAACTGAACTGATTTAACTCGACAAGGAGAAAAGAAAACAAAGGAGCTGACAGCATGTTCTGATGTAGCAGGATGAATGTCAGGCTTCTGCTAACTAGCATTCAAAGCCCTGCAGCCAGAATCAGGTTCCTCCTGCCTGTGGGAGGAAAAGCTGTTCCTGTAGCAGATTAAGGTCCTTCTTTCCACTGCACTCTTTGAGCTCTCCAAGGTCCTGAAGCCTCTGCTCATGCTTGCAGATGGTCTGCTTCTGAGCTTCCACCAGGGGGCAGCAGCTCCCTAAGGATAACCTGATGCCTCAGTCGATCTGACTGTGAGCACATGTGCCTCCATCATTGTTTCTGGGTGCTTTAGGTCCCTTCTGCTCGTCCTGAAGATGATCAGATTTGACTGAAATCTAATTGGCTGCAGATTTGAACTCGTCTCTGGTGAACTGAAATCTTTCTGTGATTCCATTTATCTTATCTGGCTGCTCTTCTTTCCTCCGAGGCCTAATCCTGTAAGTCCTCTTGGATGCATTTCATTCTAACAATCGTTCTCATAGATTCCTCTGCAGTGATTTAAATGGTCATGCCTGGTGGTACCTTCCTTTTTTTGCACAGAACTGGGAAAAAGGGTCTTCTGTTTAGTGGGGTGTGAGGAAGCAGAGCCCATCTGGTAATCTGAGGACTGCTGGTCTCCTTCAGGTCCTACAGAAGCGGTTCTACATGTGTGCTGTACCTTGCTCTGCAGCAGGTAGTTCTGCTGTCTCAGCAGATTCATCTCCTGTACTTCATCCTTCATCCTCTGCAGCTCCTCCTCCTTCTGAGCCAGCTGGACTCTTAGCGCCTCGGCGCCAGAACCGTCCTGAACCGCCTGTAGGAGCCAAACTGAGTGAACAAACACGTCCAGCTCTGACCGTTCCACTGTTAGTCGTTTTCTTACCGCGGCCTGAAGAGGGGCTCTGACCTCCTGCGCAGCTTCATGGCTGCCGCTGTGGATCTGCTGCTGGAGGACGGCCAACAGGGACTGAACGGACGCCACCAGCTCGCCGCTCGCCTCCAGACCCGCCTCTGCAGACCAAACAGTACAATCAGCCTGGAAGGAACGGAAGCCTCCAGCTGGAGGAGCTGATCATGACAGGAACCACAGAGACCTGCAGCACCACCATCCGACGGGGGCTTGGAGGGGGCGGCTCTGCTCCTTCCAGCTGCCCTCCCACCCCCAGCCTTAACTCCAGCGGCCGTCTTCCTCTCAGGAACCATGGAGGAGCTCCTGGACGTCTGTGGGGAGAGGATGTATGAAGGGGGGGGAGCATGCAGAGGGAGGTGGAGTCACCGTTCCTCACCCGTTGGTTCCTGGTGTTTCCAGCCACAGGCAGAGATTGAGAAGAAGATTTTTTCTGTCTTTGCTCTCCCTCCCTGAAGGAGGCCAGCTTTGGGTGGGGAGGTTCTGGGGACCTGGACCTGCTGTGGATGGAGGACCTCGCTGCTCCTTTAAGTCCTGCGGTGGGGCCGCTCTTTCTCAGCTCCTTTGAAGGAGTTTGAACCAGGAAAGTCTTCTTGAGGTCAGGATGCAGCTCTGCTGCCCTGAAAGCAGGCGGTCAGATAGTAGTGGATCTTCAGAACCAGAAAGAGCTGCTTCCACATCTTCCCACTGATAACCAGAAACCTCATCATCCTGATCCGGGATTCTATTATCATAGCTCTATGTTCATGGCTCTGTATGAATGGTACCACTGTGTAACATGGCTGATACAGGTTTACCAGGTAACTCCCTCCCGTCCCTGAACAGTTTTTCAATTATTATTAGAAGAAGAGGCAGAGCGCCGCGTTTTTAATTGCTGCCGCTGCAGGAAGCAGATCTGCTCTGGTCCTGCTTCCTGTCAGTGACCTTACGCTACATGATTGGCTGTGGTTGCCCAGACAACGATGATAACATCCCGCAGCGTCAGAATGCCTAGTTAGGAGCATCTTTAGCGTTCACGCTTCTAATGACTGACAAAGTTTTACCTGATTGAAAACAAAACTGAAAAAAATCTGTTTCTGGTGAACAAATAACTGTTAGACCGTGATATAAAGAGCTGGGTAGCGCTGAGGCTAGCTGTGCTCGGTAGCTAACAGGTTAGCCTCTTTTAGCTCGCTCAGTTAGCCACGTTAAGCTACACTACTTTTAACTTTGTGTCAACCAAACCGTTCGTTTTCTACCAGTAGAATAACTGTTTTATTTGACTAAAATCTCTATGCTCCATTTGTATATGCTCTCTGACCCCAGATCTGAATAAAAAGAATAAAAATAAGCTGAGACTTTTTGTGTCACCTTGTTAAATAGCAGAGCTCAGTCATTCTTAGAACGCGGGACTTTCCTTCCAGACTGACAATGATTATTTTCTACTTTTGGCTACTTTAGATCGCTGATAAAATGTAAAATAATAGCAAATATAGGTGATAATATGTTGAGACTCCAAAAGAGATTTGATCCTTAAGAAACGGGTGGATTACAGTTTGTCGGAGTGGAGTTGCCATATGATGACGTCATAAGAAGGGGCGGGGCCCCGAGCAGGTCTGGTACCTTCACCTTCAGAAAAACACAACTAAGGCAAAGATTTTCTCCAACACACAAACTCAAACATCCTCATACGTTCACTTTCATATCATATAAATTCCCTCCAAGCAAAGAGGCAGAAGGTTGTGATCCATAACAGCAGTTGTGAGCTGATCTGAGGTGTAACTCCTAACCTGGCAGCCGGCAGGTTGAAGCTCTGAGCTCGGTGGTTTTCTGGCCGGATGGGCTTCATCAGCTCCTCTGCAGTTGGCAAATCTGAAAAACATGAAAGCATCGTTTACCCACATGAGTGAATGCCTCGTTCATCAGGAAAAACCTGAAGAATTTAGATGACTGCTGTGGAAATGCTCACTGAATCCTGAAACATTCAAAGCTGTCTTTACTTTCCCTCTCTGATGCAGAACGGCTGACTTTGTTTTTTTTCCTCCACACTAAGAAATGTGCGGCCAGCATCCTGGTGGTGAAAACGTGAACATGCTCCTCCCATCTGTATCTAGATGATTAACATCATCTCTCTGCCTACCTTCCATGGTAACGCCCCACATTATCTAAAGGTCACTCTTGTATTCTGGTTCCTCTAGCTGGGACCTTTTGCCCGTTCCCAGGACCATCCATTTCTCTGGGGGGTCTGTCTCCATTTAAACTTTAAAACCTTTAGCGCCTGTATTTTTTTAAGGTCTCCCGCCAAGGAAAGGTCCGGTCGGTATGGGCTGATCAAGTCCCAGTGCTTTATCTGGTGTTTCACAATGTGCTATTATCAAGTCATCTTGAAAACATTCTTCTTCTATGTTGGCTACGGGTTTTCTCTGGCCGGGGATTTAGGTGGCAAATCTCCCTCTCTTCAAGTTGGCGTCCAAGCGACCAACCGATCACGTGGGATCGGGAATCAGAAGGTGGAATATTTAAAGTTAACAGTTTCGCACTATAGCTCTGGTGAATTTCAATGGTGAGAGTCCTCAAGAAATCTTCAATAATTTGTTGCAGATCCCAATGCTTGACTCCACCGGGAATGGATTTGCTCGCATATCTAACAGAGCGACGACGAAGAGGAGCCAATTGATAGATCAAACTCTTGCAGAAACCAGTCGGGAGAAGAGCAAAAACATCTTTTCCTCTGATAAAGCCTCCAGAGCAGTGTTTTGCTCTTCTTTCAGTGAAGAAATACTCTGTAATTCCGATAAAACTTGCCCGATAGCCACGCTAACGCTAGTTTCATCGGCTGAAGCCGCCATGTTCTTTAGACTGAACTGTCGCGCTTCTCGTTGCGTCACACCTCAACCCGCCTCAAAGCCAACGCTGATTGGACGTTCGTTTGGTGAACGGCTCCAAATTTTCTTTAACGGAGAGTCTCCAGACTGATTAGCGAGTGAAACCTTGAAGCTTCGCTTGAGATCAGGATAGTCTCACCAGGCTAGATATACTAGTAGTTCCCATTGATTTAGCTTGTAGCGGGCGCTAAGCTAGGCTTACCGCACCCGTGGCGTCACTGCTGGAAATATGGCAGGACCTAGGGGTCCACAGAAGAGGTACACTACATGGGGGTGCATAAAATTTTTAGTTGATTAGACTATTTTTTTATATTTCCCCCTGGAATTTTTCCACTAATGTAAAGTCTTTAAATCTATAGAGTAAATATGTGCCATCAATTTGAATAAAAAATACCTCTAAAAATTTGATTATTTGTATATCGAGTGCTTGCTTTTTCGGTATTAAAATAAATTCAGAATATATTTTTTTTTTAACCTAAAAAAATTCAATATTATTATTTGTACATTAAAAAAAAAAAAAAAATAATTTTTTTTTTGCGTTGATTTTTCAATTATTAAAAATTCACATTCCTATTTCAAAGTATTAAA
>JAGKQL010000063.1:958136-978011 GCA_018398635.1 Cyprinodon brontotheroides
ATCTCTGATATCAGATGGAGCTTGGCCATTTAAGGCTTTATATGTAAGAAGGAGGATTTTAAATTCCGTTCTGGATTTAACAGGAAGCCAATGAAGAGAAGAAGCTGAGGGTTTCTGAGGGCCCCAGAATGGAGCCTTCTTGTCTCTGATTTAAAGTTCCCTACTGACTTTTAGAAGTCCCTGGCCTTCAGGTAGGAGTTAAACCAATCCGGTACTGAACCAGAAAGGCAGAACCAGTTTTCCAGATGCTCAATACATGTGAGAAGGAGGGTTTTAAATTCTATTCTGGATTCAACAGGAAGCCAGTGAAGAGAAGCCAGGATAGGCGAGACATGATCTCTCTAAGGGGGAAATACAAAACCTATCTTTTCCTTTCCGTCCTGAGTCAGGCAGTGGCTCCATCACTTTAGTGAATACCTCTTTCCAATAATCATCTTTTAGAGGCAGTGGGAACGCTCACTGACCCGTTTTGACCCTGTGTCAAACAACTAGACAAGCGACATGGGTTCAAATCACCTTCAAAAAGCTCGGCTCCGATCAGCATACACTGGGAACATCAGACTGTTGCTGTTGAAAAGTAAGTTGTGTCTGTAAACATCTTTTATGTTTTTTATTTTTGTATGGTTGTTTTAGTTTTTTGCGCTTCAAATCTGATGAAAAGGGGTCCCTATGTCCTCCAGCAGTCTAGCCTATAGCAGCAGCAGAACTACACTAGAGATAGCTCAGGATAACCCTGAGCCACTCTAACTAGAAGCTTTATCAAAAAGGAAAGTTTTAGCCTAGCCTTAAAAGTAGACATAGTGTCTGCCTCATGGATCAAAACTGGTAGTTGGTTCCACAGGAGGAGCCTGAGAACTAGATCTGCCTCCATTCTACTTTTAGAAATTCTGGGAACCACTAGTAAACCTGCAGATTGAGGCCAGTGCTCTGTTAGGAACATAAGAAGGAACAATCAGATCTCTGATATCCATCATTGATATTAGCTTGGCCATTTTAAGGCTTTTATATGTGAAGGAGGATTTTTAAATTCTATTCTGGATTTAACAGGAAGCCAATGAAGAGAAGCCAGGATAGGAGAATGAGCGGCCCCTTCTTAGTAGATCAGACCCTTAGTGTTAGAAATGTGGATGAAGATATTAAGCAATAATCATCTTTTAGAGGCAGTGGGAACGCTCACTGACCCGTTTTGACCCTGTGTCAAACAACTAGACAAGCGACATGGGTTCAAATCACCTTCAAAAAGCTCGGCTCCGATCAGCATACACTGGGAACATCAGACTGTTGCTGTTGAAAAGTAAGTTGTGTCTGTAAACATCTTTTATGTTTTTTATTTTTGTATGGTTGTTTTAGTTTTTTGCGCTTCAAATCTGATCTTCTCAGGCCCAGAATAATTTACTTTCCAGTTTTCACATCGTCTACCTCCTATAGGACCCTTATGTCAGTTGATAACAATATTAGCAGTCTAGGCAGTGTGCTGAGAAAGGCCTTTCAAGCCTCTTTTCCAGTGAAAATAGCAGGTTAATACATGTTTTTCAAACATGGGTCGACCTGTTAACAATCAGCATTTAGCTCCCTTCCCATTGGCATAAAAAGCTGGACTAACCCCCCCGCAGCTGTGTGTCTGGTGACATCATGCCCCCGCTGTGAACGTTAGCGTTAGACAAACTTTACTGTCATTTTGTATACACGGAGTGTAGTTCAAAACGAAATTTTATTTTAATACAGCTCTCATTACATATTAAGATTTCAAATGTCTGTCAAAGTGATGACCATAAATCAGTGTTGACAGCTATCAGGAAAGCAGACAATGGAAGAGCAGCATGTAAATAGAAGCCATGGCGTAGGCAGGGTGCTTTATTGTTTCTCTCTATTATCTGTCTGAATCCTCTCTCACCAGAGCTGCGCTTCGTATGTTTATCCAGAGATGGAAACAGAGTTTTTTCTTCTTGTTAGATCAGAAGCAACTGGTGTGTCGACGTCTGTACGTTGCTTTTATTTAAGGCCCGCGTCCTGCAGTCAAACCTGGCCTAAATTCACTAATTTTTCACCAAACCAGCACTCTCATCCATAAACCCGGCGTTTGGGGGTCTGTAAACAATCTTTTTTTGTTAAGCCTTCAGAGTGAGAAGATTTTGAAAACACCGTTTTAGCGTTTCCATCTTCAAGCTCTGACCGCATTTTTCTTACACGCATGCGTCATAAAGGCGTCGCCTCTAAACCGCGAATCTTCTTCTTCTGGAATATCTCCAGGAAGAACAGAGCAATATCGAATTTCGATTTGGCTCTTCTTCTAGGGTTTTTCGGTTTAGTTGTTGTATAAATAGCATACTTTCATGCACGTTTACATGTTACTGCTGTTTTGCTTTGCTTTTACCGGCGCTATTATTTTTAGCTACCAGCATTTTACAGCGTTTTCTGCGGCTACATTAACGATATGGGCGTCCGCATACATTTTGCAGCGTTTTCATGCGATGCGTGTGAGGGCGTCAGATTTATTTTACGTCTCATCTTTAAGACAAGCGTTCTGGAAAATATTAGCGTTTGCGTGTTCCCGTTTGACTTCGATGTGGGCCGGGGCGCATATTAGGTATCGCATAATTTAATGCGTCACCTGATGTTCCCATAACGCATGTCGATCCAGAGCGAGGAGATTGTAGGGCGGGGCGCTTGCTGAAGTTGTTTGACCGGGGGACACATGCATTAGTGAGCCACTGCCACTGAAAAGCACACCCGTTCCTGCGGTTTAAACAGGTGGTTTCGGCTAGTAATTGAGGGGTATAAACAATGAGTATGCTTTTTTTTTGTAAAATAGGTAAATCCTTTATTCTTATGAAACTAGAAGATGCTGGCCATGATGTTATTGTTCAGAAATAAAGAAGCACCAGTGCTCAGCATGTCTACCTTCCTCATGCATGTGTGACATCTAATCAGAAAGGCAAACGCTACGCTGCTCTTTCATTATTTCCAAGTGCAAATTTTAATCTTTTATAGCTCTCGGCAAGTACAGTTGATTTCAATGCACCCTTAGGCCCCTCTTAAACCGAATTAAGAATATGTGCGCCCTGTATCTTTGGACTGGGACAAGCACCCAATAAATCTCCCTTATCTGCTGAAAATAGCCGGCAACATTTTCAGCGGGAGCATCAAATCAAATCTGAATTCAACCAGTGAGCAAACAGCGATTCAATGATCTCCTCCCATTGGGAAGAGGGGAGAGCCGAAGATGAATGAGAGCTTTCAGCAGGTTTTGAGGACTGTAGGCATGAGGGTACTTTGTCATCATAATATTGAAAGTGAGTTTTCCAAGAGGTTGTGCCTTTTGGCCACGAAGCTATGAGCTGCCCTGTTTCACAACTCATTAGAGGCAACATTTTGATTGACTGCCTCCTGTTCAAGCTGATATCCAAGTTCACACAAACCTTTAAAAGCTCTAAAAAACTTTTCCACTGAGAGCGAGTCCTGGTGGTAATGTTACACCTCAGCTGGACTGAATACTAACATCCATAACCTAATCATTTTTACATTCTGTTTTCTTCCTCTCTGGCGTATAAATGTAAATTCAGAAAAAGCATCTTTTCTTTCATTTTTGGTCATGTTGGAGAATTGTGTTTTGTTTCATTGTGTTTCCCATGATGTTATTGTTCCTTCTCTTCTCTTCTGATCTGTTTTCTTTGTACAGCGCTCTGTGACATCGTGTCTGTGAAAGGCGCTTTATAAATAAACCGTTTGTGGTTCCTTACTATAATTACCCCACCCTGAAGTCTGTTTTATGATGTAAGAACAGGGGAGGTGTGAGTGTTTCAACACAAAGGTCTGATGCAGAAACACCACTGACTTCAAGAAGGCATAAATAGGCTATTCCACACAAAGGAATATATTTCAAATATTTTATTAATTTTATGCAAACCTCTTCATATGTTCTACAAGCAAGAAAGTCAATAGTTACAGTCATTTCCTAAATTAAGAGAAGCTTGTTTTCAGGATTGGTACAAGAAAGCTTAGATTGTTAATATGGTATTGAGCGGGGATGGGCAGCCAAAGAAGGGTTTCTGCATCAGAAGTTCATCCCGTTTTGGTAAAAACAAGATTTCTCTCTCTGTCGAAGAGCAGCAACAAGTTCCTGGCCGATTCTGTACGTCTCTGCTGCATGATAATGTGCAGACGCATATATCTCCTCAATGCGTCTGTTGTTCTTGTTGAGTTTCACCAGAACTCTGTCCTGGTTACTTTTAGGATCTCTGCGGTCGTAGTACTTCCTGACATCGTAAGGCAAGTCCTCTGCATGATGAGAGTGGAGGTTCCCGAGAGTAAAATATCTGAACTGCCTTTTGTCATGAATCACTGGAAGCAGAGGAGGACGTCCAAAGTTCTTGAACTCATGGAATCCATATTCTCCCTTTTCAGGATCACACAAAGCCCTCATGTTGTTGTCCAGGCAGGTTTGGACGTACCACTTTAGGAGCTTGAGGCCGTGGCGGGGCGGGGGACGACCAAAGCCGCTGTCCTGTAGCTGTTGCTCTGAGTCCAGAGTCCTCAGAGCGGATGTAAGGACCAGCAACAACTAACGAGTGTGAAGTGAAACAAAGCATCCCTCCGTTTGCCTTGCACCATCTGAAAAACCCCAAACAAACAGAGAATAAATCATACAACCAAAACCTTCCAGCTGCACTTAGCCACCTTATGATCTGCAATCACTCACCTTGATGTTTGAAGACCAATAATGAAATGAAGACAGCGATGGGTTTGGTGCCTCAGAGGAGTCTGCTTGTTCTCCTTTTAACTTCTCTCTGTTTCTGCATGCTGAAGACGTGGGACCAGCTGCCTTGACAGGAGGAAGCGACTTTTCAACTTCCTCTTTATGGCATAATAGAACAGCAGCCACAAAAAAGTTTCATTTAAATTAAGACAAGCCTGAGCAGATTCACTGCAGGTGTCCAGCTACAGATACTTTCAGTATATCTGAATAGACACCACCTCATTCTCTAATGCAGGGGGGTCAAACTGGTTCCACAAAGGCTGCAAGTTTTCTTTCCAACCAAGCAATAAGACACTAGACTTCATTCATCTTATCAAATGATCATGTTCAGATTGGACTCAGTTGATGAGATGACCTGGGAGTGAAAGGTCCCATACTATTAAAAATTCACATTATAAACACTTTGTACCACTCAAGTGTGTCCTGAAGCTTGTGTATGAGATACACAAATAAAATATATCTATAATTGCCGTTTTCTACCTCTTTATATCTCATTTCATCAATTGATTCTAATCTGAACATGATGACTGTATGAGATGAATGGAGTCTGGTGTGCTATTGATTGGTTTTCAGCTGTAATGATCTCAGAATGTAGGACCCAGAATTCGGCGGCGAGACAGGCAGTAAGAGGAAAGTTCAAAGCATTTATTTAACAAAACAGGTCTGCGCGGGGCTGCTCGTCTGCTGCTGGGGCGGATCTCTGCAAGAAATGGGAGAATACAGGTCAGTGACTGGATAATGGAGCCTCACACCGACTTTGGAGCAAAGCCACCGACCTTGATTCTAAGTTCGAACCGCTTTATGAAAGCTTTTGACCGCGAGCTGCGGGGCGGGAGTATCGCCCAAAGTTCCTAGAGAGCTGCCAAGAGCAGACGAGAGCAGCAAATACTGCGAGTCCAGAAGGGAAATCCAAGGTCGTAAGCCGTGACTACGTTCCAGAGGTTCAGAAGCTGGTGTGTGGTAAATCCAGGATCAGACAGGTGACGTAAAACTCGGAAATCCCCTCAGGGCAAGGGAAAACTGGTCACTATCAGGGAAATAGGCAGACTATTGTGATTGCTAGGGAACGTGATCAGCAAAAACACAAGAATTAACCGGGCGCTGATGGGAGGCAAAACACACAACTTAAATAACAGTAGAGGAAACCAGGTGAAAATGATGGGCGATAATCAGTCCGCCAGAACCACTAGACAGGAAAGCAAGGAGCAAAGGAAAAACAAACCATCAGCGGTAGCAATGGCACAGGTTGACAGGTTGGAAATAAACTGGCCGAAATAAAACCCTTGCAGCTTCCTGCATTGGCCCCTTTCTGGAACCAGTTTGACACCCCTGCCGCAACAGCCCACCCTTGGTTGGGCAGCATAAAGAGGTTTTCGGTAAAGGCCATTTAGCTAGTCTCAGACTGATTTTCCTGTAAAATTGCATTGTTAATATTTTTTATTTTCAAATATAGCATAATGTCAACGAGTTTAAGGTTTGGTCTTAAATGCAGACATGGAGGCTGAGGTGGTTTCTTGTAGACTTGAGCGCTAGCAACAGAAGCATAAATCCAGAAGTAATTAACCAGGGAACACAGGAACCAGGACAAAGGGCGAAAAAAGGATTAAGAGGGCATGAAGAGAATCCAGCAACCAGGGAATGCAGAGGAGGTGTATGCCAAGCAGAATGAATGCAGTAATTAACAGATTGCGAGCAGGTGTGGACAGAAGTAACTAGAAGGGAGCTAAAGGAAATGAGACTGGCACAAAGGGGAAAAAGGAAATCTAACAGTGCTTAAAGCTACAGTGTGTAACACTACAGAGGATATTATACAGTCAGAAATGTAATATATTATACCTAAACATGTTATTTTTATCATCATCTGAGCTCAGCCTCTCTTAACCTTAATATTTGGCGCTTTACCTTAAGCCTTAGATTATTTATAATTACATAGGAGCGGTCTCACAGCAGCTATGGAGGCGAACATCTTTGCGCGCTACGGCAGCGCAGAGACAACAAACTAGCGGACAAGTGCGAGATCTCCCGTACGCTCGAAAGTAAACTGCGGCAAGTTGGCGAGAGATGAACTGGAGAACGGCACTAGGGCAATAGATGGCAGCATTAAAAATTATCTATGTAAAACAAAACCTCATGACTTGAGAAGCCGTAGGTGATCCGGACGCCGTGGAAAACATTTTTGTCCCCGTACCTGGGCCGTACTGTTGGGGGAGAAACGTGTGGGGATCAATTTTAAAATGTTATTGCTGCCGGCCTGCAGTCTGGACGTTAGATGTCGCTGAAAATTACACACTGTAGCTTTAAATATAACTAGAAAATATACTAGATGATACTAAAGGGAAATTAACATAATGCTCTAGAAAACACAGGATGACATCAATCAAAGTGTAACTGAAAACCCAAACAGAAAAATTGGAACAAAACCAAAAATCCTAATTAGGAGATCATGACACATAATGTGGGACATTCAACACAAATTGCGTTAGATGTGTCCTTAGTGCTGACTAAGGCTCAATCCCACACCGGCCCCTAAACACTAACCCTTATGACTAACCCTCTGGTTGCTCCTTCCTGTGGAGGGTCCGCCACATTAAGGGCCGTCCCAAACCCCGTAGTGGGTGGGGCCAGTGGAAAGTTCAGCCCTCAAACTTGGCAACAAGTGTAGCAGCAGCCTGATGGCGGAGGAATCATGCATTTAAATGTTAGTTCCACTGGTTTGCTGCATCTTCATCACAATGACGAAAAATCACAGGTTATTGAAATAGTTGTATCTGACCATAAAAATGTGTTTAAAGAAAGGGGTAAATGTTTTATTTTATGTCACCCTGCACCACAGAGCTACAGCTACGCACATGGGGAGTCACTGTGTTGCCATAGCAATGGTTGCTTTCCTTTTCCATTGGAGGGAAGAGGCCGCCCCATTCTCGCTTAGACCCCCTGCCTTCAACTCACGGGGTGCCTTTCTACAGCTGGACGCAGTGAGACTTTGATAGTTAAATATTAGCGGTTCGGGAGCGGTTTGGGAACTGTTTTCTGGCAACAGTTCGCTGGGTCTGAAGGTGGTGGGGAAGAAGCTGCTGCAAGGGAACACCTGCTGGTCCCGGTGCATTGTTGAACGCTGTGAGAAGCCTCTCTCCCCATGGCGGGGGTGAGGGGTCAGGTGATGATGTCACGAGGCTCAGGACACACCAGCGCTGGGACGATCTAAATGTCTTTAATGGAGGGAAGAGGAGCCCCATGATCCTCTCTCGCTGTTCTCACTTTCTTCCAGTCCTGAGGCGCTGCAGCCCTCCACACACCACAGAAGTAGAGACAGCTGCTCCAGGGAACGCTCTCTATGGAGCTTCTGGAGAAGGTAGGGCGGATGGGGGGGCAGGTGGGCTCTCCTCAGGAAGTCCGCAGGAAGTCCAAGGCTTTTCTGGGCCCTTTGGACCAGTGAGGTGGTGTTTCCAGTCCAAGCAGGTGAGTCTGTGATGAATGTGGTGCTGCTGACCACCCTACAGCTGAGCTGTTGATGAGCAGTGCTGGGCGTGGTTGGGACGGTTTCCTTCCTGAAGTCCCCACCACATGATCTCACTTGGTCTTCTCCACCTTCCAGGATTGAGGCTGTTATCTCACCTGCTCCACCAGCTGCTCCACCTCACTCTCTGTAGTCTCAGGTTGTTGTTCGCTCCGTCTCTGATGAGTACCTTATATAGCCCCCTTTTTGAACCCCTACGGACCCCACCGGTGGGTCCAGCTGCTATGACCCTCGTAATTTCCAATAAAACCCCATTGATGTAAAAAACACATTTGGCACAGTTTGGTGACATTTATCGATAAATGGCCTTGCCCAAACTGGCCCCTCCGGCCAAGAATTTCTCTACTTAATACCTATCATTCTAAAAAATAAATATGCTGATTCATCTTGATTGAGTCCAAAATTTTGGTATGTTTTACACAACATTTTAGATTTTAAAAAGTCTGGTACTCACTTTTATAGTAGTTATAAATAATATTTTGGGTAGTGTTTTAAAAATGTTTATTTCAAAGAAAATTTTAGGAATCAAAAATGCAAAATATTTAGTGGTATTTTGTCCCTACTAGCAGGGTCAAAGCTACAAGGTAAGTGACACCAAAAAACCATTCTATGACATCTACCTTTACAGACGCATTTCAAAAGTTTCTTCTAAATCTAATAGAGGCTGGCAAGCATTACTGTGTTTTTGTCAGTAGAAATTATTTATACCCCCTTAGGGTAAGAGGTTAGTGTATATATATAATTATCAACTTTTCAAATTAACCATCATCTAACTTAATTAAGAAATACTCTGCCTCAAATGGATTATTAATCAGCAAATTAAGGGCTAATCCCATTTTAGGACCAGAGAATAAAGGTGTTCTCCATTAGAAACCTTTAGTTCAACAGAGAAAGGATCAATGAGAGCAGCGGTTATAAAAACCAGTCCTCTGCTTTAACATGTGCTGTGATCATATGCTTCTCTTACTTATCTTCATATTCAAAGTCTTTCTAATCAGAGGAACTTAGAGGTCATCTGCAGACCAAGATGTCTTCTTCTTAGTGAAACAGCTTCCCCTCTGAACCCGTTTCCTACCCATTTCAGCAGGACTTTTCTTTCAAACTGAGTTTCCTCTATTCATCTATTTTTGTGAGGTACATAATGTGAAGCCACAGCCATGATGCAGTGTTCTAAGATGTTAGGCTCTACATGTACCTCTTGTCTAAATGAATCCCTCTGTCATGTCCTGCTCTCAGCCCTGCAGCAGACAGCCTTGATGTTCACACCAAGGTGTGGAGCCTGACACAGAGTTATAGTTATCTGGCGAAGAAAAGTAGAAAAGGCATCTGGCTATTTAGTTATCACATGCATAAGAGAGGAATAAATAAACACATGGTAAAAATAAATGGGAAAATTCTGGCAACAAAGCAAACAGACAAGTGAAAGGACAATAATAACAGCTTCCCTACACCTTTAGAGAAAGTGCTCCACTCGCACCCCCGCCATGCTTCTGTGTTTTCATCTGAGAGAAAAGAAGAAGAATCCTGTTTGCTCACTGAGCAATTTGCCCACGACAGTCAAATGAAAATCAAACATGTTTGGTTTTCTCCCGACCTCACGATTCCTGATGGGGAGGTGGTCGTTAGAGGCTGATCGCCCCTCGTTACCCCCTGTACACTACACCACGCATGTCGCATGATCAGGCTGAAAGTCGACCCGATCGGAAAATCCTCGCACGACTGGAAAGTCGCCCCAAAAGGGGCAAAAAATCTCACATTGTATGCCCGGCTTTAATAAGGGCGCTAATATAAAGAAAAGCTCTGAGGCCATAATTTCCCTTTTAATCCGAAATGTAAAAAAAAAAAAAAAAATCTGGAGAGGAATAATTCAATTCATTTTATTTATATAGCAGCAATTATGCAAACCAGCTGATTGCATCGACTCATTGACTCTTCAGCAATCCCCTCACACTAAGCATGCTTGTAGCCACAGTGGAGAGGAAAACTCCCTTTGAACAGGAAGAAACCTCCAGCAGAACCAGGCTCAGGTGTGAGTTCGCCATCTGCTGAGGATCCACTGGGGTTCAAGGAGACAGAAGCAGACATAGAAAAAGAAGCATAGATACAAAGGCAACTGTCCAACCAGCTCCACAGGCGGCCCGGCCCAGGAAACACACAGCCAGGCAGACGAAGCTCCGAAGCCAGCTCCCATGTCAGAGTGATGAAGAGAGCACATCCAGTTAGTCACAGTCAGACGAAACAGGACTACACACTGGAAAACAGGCCAAGCTCCAACATCTAGAAACATATAGATATAATAACATATATAGCTACATATAGCTAGAACCTCCCAAAGCTGAACCAGGAGCCTCTGAGGATGGAGTGACGGCTTGGTGGCCCCTCCTGGGTGCCTTTGCTCTTGGGCTTTGGGTCCCCAAGCGCTTGCTTCTGTGCTCTGGGGGGGCAGGTATTTGGCTCTTCACAACAACTATTGAGCATTTTTTCTTTGGATAAACTTTACATGCACAATTGCACTCTAACCAACAACTACAGGTGCTTGGTTCCAGGTACTCAGAGATTCACTTCCACACAGCAAGCCCATATTCTGATCTTCAGGTAACAGCCTACCTCCAGCTGTCAATGGGCGAGAGGCGGGGTCCACCCTGGACAGGTCGCCAGTCCATCGCAGGGCAACAGAGAGACACACAGGACAAACAACCCTTCACACACACTCACACCGGAGGAGGATTTAGAGAAGCCTAACAGTCATGTTTTTGGACTGTGTCCCCCCTTTATATCAGGGTCTAACAGTTACTTCGTTCACCAGAAACAGGTGACGGAGGTTGCTGGTATGGCGGTAAGGTGGTACGTACTTTGGTAGATGTACTCATTGATCTTCCACCACAGCAGTGGATCAGAGTCTTCTGGTATCCAAGGCAGCGACTTGCATTTGGCAACCTCGTCATTCACCAGCAGCGGGATATCCTCATTTCCCCTCCGTACCTTTTGACTGCGGGGCAGATGATTGATTTGCCTACAGGTCCCGTCTCTGACAATGACGCAGCAGGTCCAGTGGATTCTTTGCTCTAAAAATGTAAATATAAAAAGCAAATATTTGGAACTGAGTCTTAAAATCAGTTAAAAATTCAAACAAAAGGCAGAGTTTAGACAGTATATTCTTATTTGTCAAAATTATAATCATTATTTTTTCCTCATTAATAATTACAATAAGAAAAGATCTAAAAATAATGTCTTTCATGAGGCTGTTGCAGATAATTTCCTCGGGTGGAGCACTGTGTGTTAAGGAAGTCCTGAGGAGTGGAGTTCATTTCCTGAAGGTTTCCTCTGATAGCCCAGCCTGTATCTGGGTCACTATCTCCCTCATTGCTTCCCTGGATTGGAGTACCAAGGCTTTAAGGGGTATTATCATTGCTATCAATGCAGTGCTTACAAGAGAGGTGATAGTTTCCAGTGGATTAACTCCTCTATTATCTCCTCTGCCATCCTCAGATAAAATGCTGATGTCTTTCTTCCTGAGAGCCTTCTTGGTCAGTGCTGAATAAACGCTGCCTGCTGCTCAAGGTTTCAAGCATGGCATAACTCCAGTTACAGCTAGTAGGAACAAGTGGTTCAGGACGTCCCCCAGGTGTTTGTTTTTCAAAATGTGTGCAGCCTGTAGCTTGTGGCTTTTTGTGAAGCAAGATTAATTGTGTGCACCAAACAGCCAGTCAGTGCAGCCAGTTCACTTTTACTGACTGCCAATGTTCAGGGCATTATTTGCTACTGACTTGTTTTATGATATTTTTCCAGAGACATCAAGGCATCTCAGGACCCTCTTCCACAAAAAGAGATCTATTGTGTTTATTAACAGAACAAAGCTTAGTATGCTCCACTCAGAGGTTATGTGATGAGGAGTCACAGTCCTGTATCTCATTTGAGCTAACTGTCCATCAGAGCAGAGGGGGATCTACCTTTAAGGCGGGCGTACACTATACAATTCTTTGCCCTTTTCGGGACGATTCTCCAATCGTGCAAACATTTTTTCGATTGGGATGACTTTCAGCCTGATTGGGCAATGTGTAGTATGCAGAGGTTGACCAGGGGCGATCAGCCTCTCACAACCACCTCCCCATCAGGAATCGTAAGGTCGTGAAAAAACATCTAACTTGTTTAAAATTCAGTCGGTCCTTCTTCTTCCAGATTGATGAATCTGACCAGCGCCATCTTTTGGCATTAAGTAAAACATGGGCTTTTTAGACATATAGTGTGAGCAGGTAGATTTCATCTGAGCATCGGGCCACACAGCGTAAATATCGCTGTGTTCAACGATATTTTGAATCGAACACAACAATTGAAAAATATCGTAGAGTGTATGCTCGGCTTTAAGCAACCCTGGAGAAATCCAAGACCGAACTCAATCAGTTCATGTTCCTGCTGTAGCATGCTATGAGTTTCTGCTGGCATTACTTTGCAAAAAAGCCTATTTCAGAATGAACAGTGGTTGTGATGATGATATTAAAACCAAAAAATTAAACAGTTGTTTATTGCATGGACATTTTTTAATCTAATAAAACTAATGGATAATTTTAGAGCAAAGTCGTGGGTATTTGTTTACATCCCCTCATGACCAGTTATTGCAAATTCCTTCTTGACATTTGTTATAAACTGTAACTTTGAAGCAGTAAATATTTAACTGGGTCACAATTTGCTTAGATAAGATATCCGATATTAAAGGAAAAGTCGCTCATATTCAGAATTCAAACTTCTGAAAGTTCTTTAAATCTGGAAATGATTCCATCCTGTTCAATAAAGTATCGCAGTGTTTTTAATTCAGAGCAATTTCCATGTGAATGTGCTTACTGGAGGCATCCATGTTTGTCAAAGAACACTACTGCCACCTACTGGTTAGTGACATTGTCACGTATCGGCTGTTGATCAAGTCCCAGTGCTGTATCTGGTGTTTGTCACAAACGCCGCCATTATCCAAGTCATCTTGAAAAAACATCTTTTCTTCCCAAAATGCCGCAGCCATGGTATTTCTACGGGCGCTTTTCTCCTGCTTCAGGGAAGTTTCCTGATGGCAAATCCTCCCTCAAGTTGGCGATCCAATCCACCAACCCGTCGGGCGCGTGGGGGACTCAGTAAAATCAGAAAGTGTGTAAATAACTTTCACTTTACCCGACATCCGTCCAGCATCCAGCCGCCATGCACGCGGGGCATTGTCAGTTTCACTCATATTTTCCTGGTGGTGAATTCCCCAATGGTGAAGTCCTCTGGAAATTCCTCTTGACGATTGTTGCTGATTGCAGATGCCCATAGTAGTTCCCATTGATTTAGCTTGGAAGTTCGGGAGAATGGCGCCTAGCGCCAATCCCGGCACCGTGATCGTCACTGCTGTTTAAAGATGGCAGGAGTGGGAGTGGGCTACTATATTTCAGCAAAATGCGCCGCCTCCCTGCAGACTCCCTGCAAGTGATCGCAACCAAAATTGGCCTATTGTTTTTTGGTTTTACCGATTAACTCCTGGGCCTCTCAGCATCCCACCTCAAACGTGATAGTTTTGAGTTATAAAATTTTAAATGGACCATTGATTTTTTCCTGCTGCTGACCAGATTCCCTCCTTTTAAATTAAACACAAGCAAAAACTGGAAAAAAATTCAATCAGGGTTAAATAGTTTTTCTGTAATAAAACTGTAGCTTAAATAATAAAATAGATCAGAATCACATGTATTAAATAGTTATTACCAAACTTCTGGTTTCATGTCCAGAGAACAGCCTTGACCCACAGCACTTTCCCACACATGTTTCTTTCTGGCGTTCTCAGCAGCAGCAGCAGCAGCAGCAGCAGCAGCAGCAGCAGCAGCAGCCTGACCTGACAGGTTCCAGAGAGTCATTCAGATCACTGAGGTGCTTAATGTTCTGAAGAAACCAGGACCCCGAAGTGAAGAGCAAGAGGTGGATGTGTGAGTAATGGAATGTGAAAAGCAAATGTTTGCTTCAATACAACAACTTAAATTATTCTTTTTCTCCGATAGACAACCCCCCAGACCCTCACAGGGAGGCTGGTTTGTTACTGTACCTCCTATTTACAAAGATAACAGCAGGACACCTGCAGCGTGACAGAAGCTCCTGGGGTTCTCTGCGAATGCTGCTCATCCTGCAGAGAAGCACCATGCCACCAGACCAAGGTGACCTCCAGCCTGTTTGGTGGGTGTGCATATGTGCAGCAGCTCAGGTGCTGCATTTAAGCTGTTTATGAATAAAATATCAGGCTTCTTTCATGTTATTATCAAATTGTAACCTTCTCAAAATTCAAGGATGAATTCTCCCTCAGACTGCACACTCTGTGAACTGGCCAGCATCTGTCAGAACCCGGAATGCCTCAGTAAACATGTAAGCGGCACATTGCTTCAAAGGAAAAGGGCCTATTTTCTCCATGTCATGTTACAGTGTGGAGGTTTACGTTAGGACCTGTTTGTTAGCAAGAGATGAAATGAAAAAAAATATTAGAATGGAAATTAAAAACATCAATACATTGTTGAAATCAGATATATATATATTAATTGTTTTCTCCTGCTACTTTAATTTCAATGTTTTACTGTTTCAAGCCAGATTTCTTAACGCACTGTGTAAAAAGTCAGCTTCCTTAACTTCAGACCATGGAGGTTATCTGGACTGAGGATCTCTTGTGATCACAGAATCGTAAACAAGTACGTAACTTAATGCTACCTAAAGTGACGACTGATGCAGACTCATTTGAGTCTTAAATAAAAATAAATCCCAGAAAATCAACCATTTCCTGCTCCGATATTTAGCAAAGGTTAGAAGTATAGCGGATGATCTTTTATTTCCGGGTGGATCAACTTCGTCAACCCCATTCTGGAAGCTCCCAAGGGTCCATCCGCACTGTTGGCCCCTGCTCCTAGGGGCATCTCCTACAAGCTTATCCTCTGTGGGTGTTAGCGATCTTTCAGGCGTATATCTGTGGTGAGCTACGGTTTCCTTTTGTGCACAGTCATTGAAGCTCACCTATCATCTGAACTGCCAAACGGTCAGTTAACCTCTGAGTTCGATTCACTATAAAGTTCACTATATAGTTCTCGCTCTATATAGTGATGGAGGGATTTAGGGGTTAGGGTGGACGGTCAGATACAGTTAGCTTGGAGGAGCTATGAGAAGGGTAACCTTTAAACAGAGCATACATGAAGAGAAATGGGCTTGTTCACACTCTCACACATGTTTAATAGGAGTTCCCTCTCTTTTTTAGGTGGAGAGGGCAGGTCTTTTAAAAATCAGAGAAAATCCTCCACAATAGCTTTAAGTTTCTTAAATTCACATGTTAATTTGTCCACGATGATGATCTTTGGCATATATGGGCAGAAGTTATTGTGAATTACAGAGTCAATCATTCCGGATGTTTCCTTATGGCTGAATTCTCAGAGTATTTCTGCCTTCACAAACACAAAAATCCATCTAGTTCCTCTAATGAAGGTTTTCATTACTTATATAAAACGGCATGTAGGAGATAATTACAGAAATGGGTTCAAATAATTTAGATTCACTTGTACTTTCTTTATCATTTTCTCAGCTGGTGCCGATAAACACGTCCTGAGAACCAAAAGAAGCGTGGTTACTAGTGATGTTATGAGATAAGCCGAGGCTTCGAGGCGTGTGTCGAGTAATGCCGCTATCCATATTGAGCCTCAATACACAAAGCGCGTATTGAGGCTCGCTTCATTTAGGGGAGGGGCCAAAATCAATGACGCTTTGTTCGCTCGCTGCCGCCATACTACACAGCTGACCGCATTCTGGACGTGGTTCAGACCACCTGGAACTTCAACAGGCATATAAACGGCCTCACTATTCAGTCATGTGATGTGGGAGCTTTGGAGGAGAGTTTGGATAGATTCTGGGCTAAGAATAATCAATCTAGTTGGTTAGAAACCTAGTTTGGTTAGATTAAACAATGTAATGATTCAGAATTTGAATAAAACCACCGGCTTCAGTGATTTATACTGTTTGTTTCTGAGAGATGAGGCAGTAAAGATGTGGCATCTTCTCTTTGTACCCTTCGTCTACGTAAGCCGTACCACCAAGATGCAAAACGCTTTTACTATGCGCCTTGTGAACGTTTTGTCGTGAAAGGACTTATGACGTAAAATAAAATGTGATCGTCTACTCAATAGTATGAAAACGCTGCAAAAATGTATGTCAGGCCCGTGTTGGGCTGTGGTGCCAAAGCAAAAACAGGCAACTAAATGTTGGGCATGCGACACTAATATGTATACATGGTTGCCCTGCGGTCCATTTGGTGGTTCAGTCAGATTCAGGTGCTGAAACTGCGTAAGTCTATATTGCCTGCCCTCCTGGAGATATTCCAGAAGAAGCAGATCTGTTGTAAGCCCGACAGCAGGGGTGAGAGTAGTACCAGCAGCAAACTATCCAACACAGTACGGGCGCCATTGCTGCTGCGATACGTGTCGCCATGTTTAGAGGCGACGCTTATGAAGCATGCGTAAAAATAAAATGCGTTGCAGTCAAAGATGGAAACGCCGAAAACGCTTTTCAAAAATATTCTCCCCACTTCAGCTGAATAAAAAAGATCGCTTACAGACCCCCGAAACGCCGCTTTGTATGGATGAGAGGTTAGATGTTGCCCTTCAATTCAGAGGTGGAGGGTTTGAGCCTTGGTATGAACTTTCTAAAGTTGCTGCACTACTTAACCAGTATTTTGGCCAAAGTGACCAATTTGTATTGGTTTGCCCTAATAGCAAAAAACATTGCCAAAAAATTGGTTTAACACATAACTTCCAAACAGATTAAAACCAAAAACTGTGATATGTTTTATTTTTGAATAGAAAAGATTAACACCTTTCATTTTGCTCATCGTTGCCCAATTTGCACAAATATGTTCACTGCCTGCTTGAGCTTATTTCACAAAAATGCTAAAAACAGTGAACCTGCTCCATTTACGATATTTCCGCCAAATCAAAAAATTGAAAAGATTTTGTTAGACAGAGCAGTCATCAACATTTCAAAGGAATTTAAATGGGAGCAAGAAAACACTAGAAGTTCTGCACTCCACCAGTAGGTGGAGACATGATCACATGATGCTTCAGGAACTGTGTGGATCACTGAAGCAGTTTAGCCAAATGGTTCAATGAGGCTTTATCTCACTAATGTTACTATACACTGAAATAATTGTTGTTGTAAAGTTTACTTACATCTTCTTCTTCCAGGTGTTCATGCTAAAAGATTCCCCGGGGGCTTGAGCACCTATTAAAGGTTCCAGAAGAGAACATTTTTTTTTTTTTTACCTGGCGGTTAAAAACATTTCACATTTCATGGGAAACCAGGTATGGACTCACTTGGCTCACATGACACAGCTAATCTATGTAGGCGTCCCTTCAGCACCCGATAAACCCACCACATGCTCACACATCAGTTTTAAATTCTCCTTACAAATAATTGGCACAAATAATGTTCTTATTTTGACAAACTGACTTTAATGACCAAATATCAGTAAAAAATTACAATCAAAATATAATATGTGAACCATAGTGAGAATATTGCACTGATAGCCATTAAAACTATAAATCAAAGTTTAGCAATTAAATACAAAGCATTAAAACTAAGCATAAAAATCCTCAACAGCTAAACTTACATATACATATACATATATATATATATATATATATATATATATATATATATATATATATATATATATATATATATATATATATATATATATATATATATACATATCTTTTAACCACAAAAGTAAGATAAGGGATTCATAACTTTAAGAAATACAGCTTACATTCCCACAATAAAATAAACCTGTGGACTTACTTGTGGGAATTGCACTCAGTTCATAACATTTTGAAGCTATGAACAATAAACATCATCATTAAGAGCCCCATTTATAAATAAATGACTAAAAACTATTGCTCTCAATTAAATTAAATACCTCAATAACTAAACTATGTATTAATTATTAGGTAGTGTTTATCCACACAAATAACACAACTAAATATCTCAAATATAAGTTGATGCCAATGAATTATTCAGTAAACAAGGATCATTAGAATTACTCTCGTATTGCAGCGGTAGACTCAAGTAAAATCACCGGCTATAGCTGATATAAAAACAAATGTAGAAAACGCAAAGAAAAAGCTGCCTGAAGGGAAAAATGGTAAACAAACACAAATAACTACTTATTGGTAAACATGCAGTCAGGGTGGGAGGAAACACCATGTGAGCTGCACATTGAACCCATTCAGCCAGTGGGTTCAGTATCTACAACCTTTTTCAAGGTTACACTAACCTTGAAAACCGATCCATACCGAGACCGGGTCCGAAGCTCGATCAGTTAACCAGGCCGCAGCTCGGTTCTGACTCCAATCGCTTCCACGACATCACGCTATCTTGGTTCCTCGAAATCAGCCCTAGTGACGACATCTGCGTATTACTGCCAGTATTGAAGGAGTGAAATGAAGCAGTTGGTGGCGTAATCCACCAAAAGCTGTTTGCCAACCGCCATAAAACACAAGAAGAAGAAGACGGCATCGAAGGAGGGAATCCAGCAAATCAAAAATGGCGGCGCCCCGACACATTCAGAAAAGTTATGCTTCGATTATGTTAGCTGCTTGTATCTCCGTGGTTTGCGAGGGTCAGGCAAAGACGGCAACCTTGCGCGTCGATTGTAGTTTATAGTTGTTCTTCTTCTTCTGTTTTTGTGTTGGTTGGCAAGCAATCTCTCCGTAGGGGCATTACCGCCATCTACTGAATGGAGTGTGAATTGGCGATGTTCAGCCAGACGGAGATGAAGCCGCTTGCTCATGCGCGCCTAGTGCTATCAGAGAATCGAAGTTAGGAAAAACCGGTAGCCGGTGCCCACCTGTGGAACTGGTCTGCAGCTAGCTCGGTCCGGTTGTGGCTTGTGTTCAGTTCGTTCAAGTTCAGTTTGCTTTCCATTTACAATACCCTTGATACCCTGAAGTTACCGAGCTCAGATCGTCTCGCACTGCTCTTTCAAGGGTAGGGTAAATGGGGTATATATGTCCTAGTCAGAGTTGTCAAAAGTGTTCATGTTTATTATCCAGCAGTAATGAGCAAATCCTACTGTTTAAACAGACTTTTGTAGAAGTCAGAAGATCAACCTAAGCTTTTTACTCCAGTAAAGGTGTAAAAAGTACCATTTTAAAACTACTTAAAGTATAAAGTCAAAGTTATGTAGGATCTAACCAAAATGTCAGAAATAGCGCTGAGTTCCAGGTTTTATCCAGCAGCCCAACAAAGTTGGTTTTAGCTTAGAAAAGATGCAAATAGAAACGGATGAACGGTCCCCCCTTTGGAATGGGGTCGTTTCTTTGTTAGCCTGCAATGCCCCCATACCTGCTCATGTCTCTGAAAAGGTCGCTAGGGAATAGTTGGCCTGGCTGAATAGGTGAGGTCTTCGTTCCCCTTTGTAAAGGGGGTTGGGGTTGTGATGATGGCGGAAGGACCAACTCTATCGGCTGCATTGTAGGTTTTGAGCTGAAATCTGAGCCCCTCTCTGGTTTGCTGTTGATTTTTCTTTCTTTCCAAATGTATTTGCCTTCCCTCTCACATAGATGGC
>JAGKQL010000063.1:979456-989802 GCA_018398635.1 Cyprinodon brontotheroides
GATCCCCTTCTCAAGCAATCCTCACACCTGGGCAAGCCAGCTGACAGGAGAGGAAAAACTCCCTTGAACAGTGGAAGAAACCTCCAGCAGAACCAGGCTCAGTGTGAGCCGCCATCTGCTGAGGAAGACACCCACTTCGGGGGTTCAAGGAGAAGCTGCAGCTACATAGAAAAGAAGCATAGGATACAAAAGGCAACTGTCAACCAGCCCACAGGCGGCCCGCTCCAGGAAACACACAGCCAGGCAGACGAGCCCTGCCAGCCCCCATGTCAGAGGATGAGAGAACAACACTTAAGTCACAGTCAGAGAAACAAAAGTTCACGCTTCCTCCATACAGGTGTGAAACTAAGCACATCCTCTTTTGTTTCTAAATATGCAACCACTGGAACAAAAACTAATAATGTGGTTCCTGACAGACCTTCAAATGATCCCAGTTTAGCAATGGTGGCAAACCAGCTCAGTATCAGGAGTAAAAAATACATTCCAGCTGCAGTTCAAAGAGCTGCAACACCAAACATTCACATGGTTTTAAAACTTCAATGTTTTAAAGGGCTACAGAAGGGTCCAGTTTTTTTGCACTGTTGCCTTACAGCAAGAGGGTCCTGGGTTCAATTCCTGGCCTATGGTCTTTCTACATAAGGTTTGCATGTTCTCCCTGTGTATGCTTGTATTTTCTCTGGGTACTCCGGCTTCCTCCAACAGTCCAAAAACATGACGGTCAGGTTAACTGGGATCTCTAAATTGTCCTTATGCTGGTGTGTGTGCTCTTGTTTTTAATATGTTGTTTGGCCCATTTTAAGAAATGGAAATGATGTAGGGACCGGCTGCTCCTTGTGGGGCCTAATGCCTGGACTCTACATGGGGAATTGCTGTTTTGGGGTCAGGGGTCATGTTTAGGCCTGGGATGTGAATTAAGTTTAGGTTGAGGTTAGGTGTGAACCCGTAATGGTTTGGGTAAGGCTGCAGAAATGAATGGAAGTCAATGGAAAGGCCCTGCAAAGATAGTAAGCCAAGTTTGTGTGTGCAGGATGTGTTGCGCCTTTCGCCCATAGACTGCTGGCCTCAACACGACCCTGATGGATCAGCAGGAGAAAAAAATGGATGGATGCCTTCTGACATAAACCTTAAGGTATCTAATTTTTATATCAGTTTGTCTTCTATGCTAACTGGTTATTTCAATGTTTCAGTGATTGCTCCATTTGTCACCCAGTCTGGATGTTATCATCCCATTAAATTAGTGGCTATCAGTCCCATGGAATGGCTTCAGATTGTGCCTCCTACCTCCCAGTAGACTCAAATGTTGCTGTCATGGAATGGATCCTAATTCTAATTCAAAGGTAATTCTTTTTTTAACTGCAGAATTCATTTGTTTTTGTGTAATCTGAACATAATGTTAATAGTTCTTTAACAAAAAGTTGATGGACATGTCACTCATATCAAACATCTCATTTCCTGTCAGCTGAGTTGTTTCTAAACACCACATTAAATCCGTGTGACTGAAACATGTGGAATTCACAAGAAGTAAAGCTTTCAAATGCTGTTTTCTTTAAATTTGGTCGGCTGTAAATAAAGTGGATAAAAAGTAGGTGAATAGAAAGTGAAACTTTAGGTTTTAGATGCGGCCTAGGCAGCTGTTATTAACGATAAGCTGCATATTATCAGCCATAATAAACCTGCTAGAAGGTAGAGGAGGCTCAGCCTGAAGGCATTCTATGGGACTGATAACTGCCATTTAGAGGTTGATCACGATAAGCGGATGGTGTGGGCAGCATGGGCGAAATCTCTGTTTTGGTACAGCCTGTCCAGATGGGGGCGCTGTGTCTGAGGGCTTGCTGCTATTAAAGACCTTTCTTTGCTAGAACATAACACTTAGACAACTTTTATTGTCATTTTGTATACACAGAGTGAATTCAAAACGAAATAGACTTAGACTTAGACAGTACTTTATTGATCCCTTGGGAAGACTCCCTCCGGAAATTAAGGTTACCAGCAGCTTACAGGGCAGAAAAGTATTAAGTTAAATTAAGTTCAAATTAAGCAACAAAAAAGTATCAAATTAAATTTAATTAAAATTAAGCAAAATACAAATAAATATAGAGTTCACATTTAACAGAAAAAATAATAAAATACAAGTGTTGCTACTCTTTCCCTGTTCCCCCTGTCCTGTGTCGCCTCCTTGCCCCCAGGGAGGCGTTGTACAGTCTGATGGCGTGGGGGACAAAAGAGTTCTTAATTCTATTGGTCTGGCACTTGGTAGGCAGCAGTCTGTCACTGGTCAGGCTCCTCTGACGGTGTGCAGAGGGTGGCTGCTGTCGTCAATGATGACCATCAGTTTATTCATTGTCCTCTCCTCTGCCACCGTCACCAGAGAATCTAGTTTCATGCCGACCACGGAGTTGGCCCGCCTGATCAGTTTGTCCAGTTTGGACGTGTCCTTCTTGGATGTGCTGCCTCCCCAGCACACCACGGTGTAGAAGAGGACACCGGCAATTACAGACTGGTTGAACATATATAGTAGTTTGCTGCAGATGTTAAAGGACCGCAGTCTGCTAAGAAAGTACATCCTACTTTGTACCTTCCCGTACAGGTAGTTTGTGTGTTTTGACCAGTCCAGTTTGCTGTCCAACCACACCCCAAGGTACTTGTAGGAGTCCACGGCCTCCACCTCAGTTTCCTCTAGTACGACTGGTCTTGGCTTTTGTCTGGGCCTCCTAAAGTCTATAACCAGCTCTTTTGTCTTAAAGGTGTTGAGCTCCAGGTGGTTTGTGTGGCACCAAAGGGCAAAGTCAAATTTAATTTATACAGCTTTCAGACATTCAATGAGCTGCAGCTTAGCAGTGAAATGAATATTTCCATTCCTTAAATTGCAGAAGTGATCAAATGTGAACAGTTTGGGAGGAAAAAAAAGGAAGTTCAGAGCAATAATACATATGGTAATATTTATATATATATATATATATATATGAAATATAAATAAAACACAGCTTAAGCCAAAAAAAATGTCCTCAGGATCACCATGTAGGACAGCGCCCCTTTTCTCTGCTGCAAAAACAGAAAAAAAGACTTTAGGTGTGAACCTTTAAATACCTTTTTAATAGTGATGCCTGGCATTGCAAGCGGAGGTGTTTCTGATTTCCTTTCATATAAATAAATTTAGATAGAATTGTTCTTTGTTCCTCTTCTCTTAGGAAGAGGAACAAAGAACATCTTTTAGTTTTGCCCTCCTTGACTACCCACCACCAGAGGTGGGTAGTAACTTGTTATATTAGCGTGTCCACACCTGTCCTCATCTGATACAGTTCCCTTCAGTGGCAACCTGTCCCTGTCATGGTCTTGGCGCTGATGGTTGGCAGTTTCATTTACTCCTGATCCCCTGTCTTATTGGCCCGGTGCCTGATTAACGCTTATCGTTTCCACCTGGTTCCCACGGCTGTTTATGTTGCCTACCATCAGGGCCAGATTATTCCAGCTGTCTTTGGCAGAGGAATTCTAGCGATTCTGAGCTGTTTTCCTTCTTTGCCTTGCCCTTGTCTGCTTGTCAGTTTTGTTTTTGTACAGATTTCCTGGATTCTGCTGGTTACTGAACTTGGACAGGGCTTCTGACCTCGGCTTGGATTCTCCTTCGGCATCTCTTCTGCTCTCTGATCTTCTGGTCTGTAAACCTGGTTTGTGTTGGACTTCAGCTCTGGAAATTCCCTTCCTAGCCTGAGCTGGCGTCATCACTCTGAGCTCAGGAAGGGGCTACAGCTGCAAGCGGTGGCCAATCTCCGTCCCAGATTCCTCCCCTTCCTCTGGGATCGGACTGAACTCTTAATCAGGTCAGTCACTTTTGCTCCTTGTCGGTTTCTGTTTAACATTCTAGTCACTAACCTGCGTTTCCTATCTCTGCAGAGATGTCCGGTTAGCCGCCCGGCTGACGACCAGCCGCTCGCTGTTTTAGATAAAGCCTGTTATAAAATCGTCCTGATCTGTCTGCCTGAATATTGGGTCCAAGGTTGTGAGGTCATTACAATCCCCGGCTAAAGCTGGATCCCAGGAATGTCCCCAGTTTTAGCATTTAATGAATTAATAAAACTGCTGCTCATGACTTCTATTATTGCAGATGTTTATAAAAGATAATCGCTGTCTTTAAGGAGTCAATCACCACCAGACAGCATTTTATTTTATTTTTGCTTTATTGCATTTTCATTTTTTCTGCACTGCTTATTTAACTTTTTTAATTCCTCCATGTTCACAATCTGCTGGATTCTGTGTTCTACTAAGCATTTAGCTGCTGAGGCTCCTAAACCTAAATTTGGCCCTCTGAAAGCATGCAGCGCTGCCACACAAAAAACACACACAGTGTACCAAAGAAGAGGAACAGTTTGAGCATAATCTCGTCACAGTCTAATCACATGCGTTGGTATTAAAATCTTGGGCTTTATTTTGCCGGCTGAAGAGTGCTGCAGATTTAATGGGAGTTGGTATGGTGCATGTGGAGTAGGGAGGGTAATTTGAGTGGAGGCTGCAGGAGCAGCCTGACGGTGCAGTAAAAGGGATGAGGTTTAGAGCCAGCCCCGGGGTGCCTGGCAGCTCCTCAATAGAAGTGTCAGACTAGCTTATGAGGAAGGTTTTACCTCCACTCTGACTCAATCAATGTCGACAGTCCATCGAGCAAGAGAAAAAAGCACAGATGTACTTAAGTCTGCCAAGTGTGACAGTGACAATGACATGTTCTCTCTGGTGCACACATTACTGCTGTTCTATTCATCAGAGACATTTTTATCCATAGGAGCCATAAATCATGCAACAGTGAAAAAATAAAGTGAAAAAACAACTTAAATCTTGATCTGTTAACTATAAAGGATCACAGGCTGCTTTTAAAATGTCCATCAAGTAAATCCTTAAGCCTTGTCTTCAACATTTCCAAATAATGGCGCTTAATTGCACATGTAATGTTTTTCAAATGTGAAATTGATGGGTGTGCGGTAGATGATCTAGAAGCATTGCTGGTTTGGTTTCGCCCATTTAAAGGAGCCGATCGTACGTTCTACTAGCAGTTTGATAGTGGCCATACAAGATTTCTATGGTGAAACTGCATATTAGGGTCTAGAACGCTCTCTGCTGCCACACTCCATTGTGCTCATTGAAGTGGTCAGTCATTGTAACTGCAAGTCAATTTCTTCTGAATCTAAGATGGCCGTCAAACAGCAACCCATCCACCACAGCTGGAAATATACAATTTTTTGTCCAATCACAAAGATCACAATTAACCATGTGTCCAATAAAGTGGACGTCACGCATCACCCATTACATTTTTTCAACATCAGTCATATAATTGCTTTACTGTGTCTTGTAATTATTTTTTTTTTTTACATTTAGGTGTTTTAACATTAAATATATAAGCTATTCATTTAAAATTTACATTTTTGAATTTTTTTTTTGTATACTTTCTGTATATTTTGTGCAGATTAGCTGTAGTTTGTGTGACTATTTTAATTAAAAAAAGCTTTTCCTGGATGGGAAGCGAAACGTCTTCAAACTTGAAAAACAAAGTCCAGTGGATTGTTTTTTTTTTATTATTTAACTTTTTTGGAATGACTATACCAATTAATTATAGTTGAGGTTCAACGTCATGGAGATGGAGGTAATAATGACAATTATTTGAATATCAATCACAGTATTAAATATTATTTATACAGCACTTTACATATGTAGCCTATCTAAAAGTGCTACAAACAAAAAAAATCAAAAAATCAAAAAGTATATATATATATTTCCAACATAATATATATATATATATATATATATATATATATATATATATATATATATATATATATATATATATATATATATATATAAAATAACAATATAGAAACTGCCTTTGTGTGCTGATTCATAGTCAGATTTCTGCTCTAACCTGCTGTCTTTATCTCCATTCAGCAGCTGCTTGACCCAATAAGCTGCAAAACAAGGCAAAAACAGAAGTGTTTCTTTAATAAAATTATTATTATTTCTGATGGTCAAAATATGTTTACATACGCACAGACTCTCTCTATCCTCAGGCACTGACCTCAATGATTGCAGGAATGTTTGTGGAACTTTGCATCTCTCTTTTAGATGTACTAAAAAAGACACAAATGGCAGCAAGGTTGGGTTTGGGTAATATGATTTGCACATTGATAAAGTCAAACACATAAAATGGTTTGCGCACTCTGTCCACTAAAGTCCCTCCCTGTGTACCAGTGGTGGATCTACGTTATGGGGCGCAGAGACCAGTTCAAGGTCAGTCTATATTGATCACAATAAACCAACAGAAAATACAGAGCAGGGGTCCGTTTCAAAAAGAAGGTTTCACAAACTCACATTCAAGTCCACAACTCTAAATTGATTTAGCTAAAGTCAGGAACTCTCAGCTCAATTAGTTCAATCAACTCTAAGTAGAACCACTCGAAGTTTAGGACGTGTGTAACAACTTTAATGCCGATTATTCCTTAATAAGATCCTTATCAGACGGACATGCAATGTTTGTCAGCAGCCATCCAGATGTCACTGGATATTTTCAGCAAGGCAGCTTGTGGAGTGGACTTTATGAAAGTCATCAAGTTTGTCCCATTATCACCTGCTCCAAAAGTTTATACAGATTTTTTAAAGATATGACTTATTGCTGCCTGTTTGAAAATGGTTGGAAGGGACCCAGACAAAAAAAACAGAGAAATGTTATAAATGTACTAACGTGTGGTGCAACCAGGAGGAGAGTTGGTTTTTTTCATTAAAAATATAAAATCCTCAGGTCACATTTACAAACAGAGACCAGAGTCAGAAAGTAGTAGAAACATGAGTGACAGTGATCACATCCAGGGTTCAGACAGTTGCTTGAAATCCTTGAAAAGGCTTACATTTTTTTTTTATACTTTTAAAATACTTAAATTTTTCAATCTGGTGCTTGTAAATGCTTTATATTGTTATTATAAATATTTCAGAAAACATAAAACCTCACTTAAAAACAGAGAACTCTTGAGAGAAATTAAAGGAATAAGTACACCCAAAACATGATTAGCCTTTCATTTTCATCATCACTCACCTCCATGCTGAAGACAACCTCTGGAGTACTTTTTGATATCTCAAATAGGGCTGGGTATTGTAGGGTTAGTGAGATCCACAAAACGTGTCAATATTCACACCTCCATACTGCTGGAGTCAATGTATTCCAAGTGTCCTGAGTGCACTGTAAAAGTCAGTAAATTTACGTAAAAAAAGGTAAAAACCAACAGTTTTTTGACCGTCGTATCAAAACTCATCGCATTACGCGTGAAATTACGTGGAACTACAAATAGTCGAAGCACAAAAGTCAAGTAAATTCACGGTAAAAAATTAAAAACCAACAGTTTTCGGCCGTCATTATCAAAACATTGCATTACCTTAGAAATTACATGGAACTACCGTAGTCTAAACTGCAAAGAAAGTCAGTAAATTTACGGCAAGAAATGGTGTTGACCAACAGTTTTTGACCAAAGATCCAAAAACATTGCATTACCGAGAAATTACATGGAACCCACCAGCCAAAACTGCAAAGAGGAAAGTCAGTAAATTTACCGTAAGAAATGGTGACCAACAGTTTTGACCGTCAGATTCAAAAACACATTGCATTACCAGAAATTACATGGAACTACCGTAGTCAATACACATATATATCATGAATTTTACAGTCAGTGAGCACAAAAAAAAGGATTGTAAAAAATAATAGAAATGGTAAAATCCATAGGAAAATTCGTATTCCTTTTACCAGTAATTAATAATCATAATGCATTTCAAATTACAAAGTTTGTTGTTAATCAGCAAAATGTTGCATAGAACTACATTACAATAATTGATTTCTAAAATACATCTTAAAATATATTACTTCTCTATTGACTTGTAGTGCAGGGTTCTCAAAATGTTCTGCTTTTTATAAATCTATATATTGTATTTAGTAAATAGTTATATAGGGTGACTCAATCATAAGCATTTTTTAAAACAATGCAACACAGTTGCTTAGCAAAAAATAATTGCTTTCATTATTTAATCATTTATTGGGAAATATTAATATATTTATTCAGAGCTATTCATTCAAGCTTTCTTTACTCATAAGGTTCTCCATACCCAGCGGCTTAAACTGCACATTATTCAGGTGTGGATGCTGCCTCATGCGCTGCATACCGCTGCATACCCACTTTTGCCACTGTCCATACCTTCAGGGTCACATCACAATGATTTTCAAAATCATCTTCGACTCCCTACCCTCGAATCCTGTTCTAGTCAACATTTCTAAGTGATAAATAGAAGCTCTAGTGACCATTCATTGAACGTGGTCTGATAGGACCAGTAAATGGTAATGAGGGAGGGTGAAGACATGCATCTTGGGTGGTGGTGACCTAAACTCAACTCTGTGACTACCGCTACAAGAACCTCTCTTGTTCATGAGTTGTGTGTTACTTCTGAGCCACCGCAAGGGTACTGCATGTTTAGGCTAATGAGAATTGTTTCTGGAGTGACGCCACCGCATAAGACGCCTCCTCCCACTCATCTTCATGTGTCCCATGACATGTTTTATATAAACAGAGTAAGGACCATACGCGAAAGTGTTTTGGGTCCGGTCTTCGCCGACAAATAAAAAAGAAATAGAATAGCAGCTACAGTGTGTGAAGAGCATTACACTCACTGAGACTTGAGTCCTAGTGTCCATGAAAATGTGTCGTTCAAAACAATCAAATGCGTCAAGTAAATATTACACCACTAACAGAATTTACATGTACCGTCAATCCCTTACGTAAACACAGAGTTCTCCATTTTCTGTTGAGTATTTAAGCACAAAGCGGGACAGCGGTTGCAATCGATTACCCAAGTTGCTTGATATGTTAACTCCGCGGTTTAGTTATGATGCAGTCTGGACGATTGGGAGGTCTCTTTGTCTAAAAGGTCGGAATATAATTTACATAAGGACGTAGTTGTCTTTTAATACCAAGAACATAGGACAAAACAGAAGAGATTTAATCTTGACCACGCGTCAACGATCTAACCCAGGTATTCTGAAGGAGTAGCGGCAGACAAGCACCAGTGTGCTATTTTTTCTTCGACTCGAGTGAAAGATTCAGATCCAACTACTTGGCATCTCCTGTACATTAGCACCTGACAGGGATCCTGTTAGCATTAAATTGAAGTGCAGCACAAATGTCCTTGTATTAATGACTGGTGTGAGGGGCTGAAATTATAGATAAAACGGAAAAAAACTGGTGAAAACAATAAGATTTGAAAATATAATAGCCGAGGAATTCAAAACATCTAATTGTAACCTCTTCATACAATGAAAAGGCGTATGCGTTGCCTCGGGGCTGGGGGTTGAGCTCCTTCACCCCGCCCCCAGGAGCAGCGCTCCCTTCCTCTGAGGGGTGGGCGCCCGATTTATGACACCCGATCCACCTGAAAAAAAATATTGATTCTTGCCAACTGTGTTCACCCTTATTAACTTCCTTAGAATTTTCACTCCCTCCCACTTTCTTAAGCGAGGTCTTTTGTGAAAGTCGCATGTTCCAAGCGCAAGTTAACAGTGCTGAAAAAAAATAATTAAAATATATTTCATTTTATTTTTTTATTACGAAATGAAAATACATATTTTAAAATTTAAATAGCACAGCATTTTTGAAAAACCTATTAAAAATAAATAAATATATAAGAGATAAATGCACGTTTCTGCCACTTCGGGCGAAAGCTGAATAAATATATATCCTAAATAATTGTGACAGTCACAAATGTAGAAAATACAGAAATATAGTGTAAAATATAAGTAATTGTAAAGTTCTTAAAAAATTGTAATATTGCCAAAGCAGTTAATTACCCTAAACTTAACAGTAGCAATCAGCCAAAATTACAAATTTTGTTGATGTTTAGATCTACAATGTAAAAGCGCAAAACAGACTGCAAAAGAATTTTTACAAAGAACAGAATGCTGGTGTGATATTCTGGTTTCTTTTTTTTAATAATGCCTTTAATACACCAAACTGAAATCTCAGCAGTAGACCAGGCATCTATCTGGCGATCCACCCATTGTTTTTCAAACTCCTACAGCCAACCACCATCACTTATGAGAGTATTTGATCATTAACATTAAGAGAACTGTATGTTAGCCCCCTCTGCTTGAATGAAGCTGAAGTTGGGGACCAAGCTGCTTCCACTTGGGAAATGGGCTAAAGGGCAATTCCACCTTAATTTTTCACTACAATCAGCATCTTTAATTTACTCTAGCTAAAAAACTACAACACCTAGACTCTTCAAATCTGACTAGATTATTCTCAACTCATATCAGAATATTTAAAACCAAGTGTGGG
>JAGKQL010000063.1:990302-1014214 GCA_018398635.1 Cyprinodon brontotheroides
ACAAATAATTATCTAGTTTGCATTGCTGCTTGATCCTTCAGCATCAGCAGCAAGATTCTTTAACTCTGTTCCTGTAGTGGTGTCCTGAACTCAACACATTGCAAAGTCACTGTGCTAACTAAGGTTGCTAACTAGTGCTGAGAGCCCAGTAGGCCTGGTCCTTGTCAAGATGCTGTGTTACTGTCTTTGAAATCAAATTTCTGCTATTTTGCACGCTCAGAGGAGAAGGGCAACACATCACAGGTGAGTCCTTCACGTTTTAACTGAAGTTAGCTAACTTTAACCAACTGGACAGAAATGTGTAGTTTCTGAGCCATGTTGTTTATGTATATGCACTGCAGCTATATATTTTACTATAATGAACATTTTAATCTTCACAGATGCAACACTTCCATTAATGTTTTCTGTAGGAACGCTGCATAGATTATATTTCTGGTCTACTTTAGACTACATGTGCTTAAAGTTATTGTTAATGGCAGAAGCAACTTTTTCCAAGTTTGGTTCAATAATTAATTTGAATTACTTTGAGTGTGAAATGTTCATGCATGCAAGTTAAACTCTGAAGAACATGTTAGCTTTTGTTTCAATACTTTGGTAATACTTTTAAAGTATAAAGTTTGGCATCAGAGATATTATTTAATATTTTCCTTTGACGCCTTGACTCTCACCCCAAAAAATACTTGCACGAAAAGTCACTGGGTCCATGACAGTTGAAGGATTTTAAAAATAAGAGAATTTAAATATTAATATTTTACAGCTTTTTCTCAGTTTGGGTGCATTCAGAACAGAATTGAAATTCCTAAAACTACCTGTTCAATCTTCAAATTACTGTGTCACTTCTGCACATCAAAAAATTAGTTTTGCAAGTTTTGCTTTTGTACATCATGTAGCTGGTTATGTACACTTTATGCTTTTTATAATTGTAATTTGCTTTATCGCCTTGATCAAAATATGTTAACCTCCTGTTGTCCTCGGTCAAAAATGACCCGCCACTGTGTGTTAACCCCCCAAAATCCCCTAAATGTAATTTTTAACTTGAGATTTTAAGACTTTCCTAGATTGGCCCAGACAATAGAAAAGTTCAGTGTTGCCTTTTAGTCTCATTTCCATGTAAGCTGTACAAAAAAAAGGTACAAAGATGGTCTTCAGGTCAAAATGACCTGTGAGGCAAATGGAGTTGAAAATCAAGGTCACAGAGTTATTTACAAACCATAAAATGTTAGAAAAGTTTTAGTTGTGTCTCAGATCAATCAGTAGCAGAAGGGGCAGAGAGTGGAAGGCCAATTTTCTCCGAGCCACAATGCCACTCAAACCTTTCACACCTACCAAGACTGATGCATTTGATGACCATGAATCAAGACCAGCAAGATGTATGACAGACAAACTTGCAGCCATAAGAGAGGTATGGGACAAGTGGGTGGAGCTGTTACCCTACCCTACAATCCAGAGCCTGATGTAACAGTGGATGAGCAACTGGTTCCATTTAGAGGTAATCTGTTTTCATATTTGTAATAAAAAGTGGGATTTTCAATTATTGATTTCTTTTGACTGTTTTCAGACACTGATACTAATCACTGATGCTAATGTCTTTTGTCCAAAGGTTGTTGTCCTTCCAGCAGTATATGCCCAGCAAGCCAAAGCAAAATATGGGATCAAGTCATGGTGCTTCCTGAATCCGCCATGCTTGAAAATGCAGTCTATACTGGGAAGTCAACCAGTGGATGCCCAGAGAAGAACACAGGGGCTGCGAAGTTGTGCTTGATGTGACAGAGGGACTGAGGGGTCAAATGTGACATGTGACAATTTCTTCAACTCTTATGAACTCTCGACAGCAGCTCCTTGAAGAGGAAGATCACCATGGCTGGTACAGTTCGAAAAGAACAAGCCTGAGCCCCACCTGCACTGCTTGGGTCAAAGGGAGTAGAGGTCTTCCTCAAAGCTTCTGCCTTCACACCCACCGCCACCCTACCTAGTTTCCTACCTCCCAAAGAAAAAACAAGAATGTAGTTCTTCTGAGCACACTGCACAAAGATTATGACAATTAGTGACCGTGGAGGACAGGAAGCCAATCATTATCCTGAATTCAACCTAAAAACAAAGGAGGTGTGGACAACCTAGATAAGGTGATTGGAGCATATAGCTGCAGAAGAATGACTGCCCGCTGGCCCCCTGGTCATCTTCCACAACATCATTGATGTGTCCTCCCACAATGCCTTTGTGATTTGATAGAGATCAACCCAAACTTTGGATGTCTCATAAGCACAACAAGAGGAGGGTGTTCTGAGCAGCTAGGAAAGGCACTTGTAACTCCACTCATTGAAAAAGAAGGAAGTATGTCCCCAAGTATTGGCCTCAGCAGCAGTTGTGAAAAGCTATTCAGAGTGCAGCAGCTCCTGATCAACCTGAGGATCCATCTACCACAGCCACTTCCCCAGCTAAGCCAAGTAAGAGGAAGAGATGCTCGTTCTTGCCTCAGGACTGTAAACACATACTGTGTGCTGCTGCAGTAAGAAATATATCTGCAAAGACTGTGCACTTGCATACCGCCCTACATGTGCCAATTAGTTGAATGGGTTATGTTATTTTTCATATTTTTGTATTGTACATCCTCTTGTTCACTGGAGAAAAGTAAAAGAAAATTAGTCACTGTGATGAATAAAAATGCATTCGAAACTCATTTTGCACATTTTTTTTTCTTAAGCTATAGAAATTCAAGTGGAGAGGGAAAAACTCAAGTATTCACACATTTTGTGGTGAGTGACAATATACAAGATAGAATTTGGTGTTTAAAATTCAATTAAGCTGCTTATATATGGGGTTTAGTGAAGACGGGTCATTTTGACCGAGGATAAAGGGTGTATACAGAAAATGAGGACAACAGGACAACAACGCGTCCGTGTTGAATTCCCTCAACTTCCAAAATAGCATCAGTTCATTGTGTAAGTCTTAACATGCATAACCAAGTGAGTCCTGAGTTTCTCTAACAGGTCAGTGTATGAACCATTAGCTCAACCAACGATCCACCAGTTTTCTGAAACAGATTGGAGGTGGATCTTGTGAACCATCAGTTGGCAACATTATGCTCTATATAGTCAGAACACAACACAAATGTTACATGTCTGAGAACTGTGATGAACAAGTGTCTGACAGAGGAAACAGCCAGAGAGAAGAAGAGGAGTGAGGCTGAGGAGGAAGAAGCTGGAGTAAGCTGGTAGCAAAGAGTCAGAAGAGGCTGAGGACATCTGCCAGTTTTATCAGTCCAACAACATCAGGACATGGCTGAGACCCACAACATGACGCTGATGGAGGTCCTCCCACCCCACTGTTCATATTCCTTAACCCCACTGAGGAAAAGATCCTCAGTGGAGTTAAGTGTTCGTTGACTATGGAAATTAAAATGTAATGTAATTTCTACAGCACTGTACAGTTTTCCTTTGAGGAGATTGTCCCAGGCTCCTTTTCTACTTTTTTGTTCTCTGCATTTCTGTCTTTTCTTTCTGAATCACCAAGGCATGGTCATGAATAAATTATAGCAAAGCGTAAATCAGTGTTTCTCAATCCTGGTCTTCAAGCGTCACCCTGTCCTGCAGGCTTGGGTGTTTCCCTTCTGCCACACACCTGAATTGTATCTCTGGATGATTAACAAGCTTCTGCAGTACTTGATTGTCATCCAATCATTTGAATCAGCTGTTCTGGAGTAGAGGCACATCTAAAACATGCAGAGCAGGGGGTGGTGAGGAGCAGGGTTGAGAAACACTGGCGTAAATGATCCTTTTGTAGTCTCTTCTCATGACTAATCAATTTGACTGTCTTATCTGTACATAGAGAGACTATAACTTATTATTTTGAGTCACTGATATGTTAACAGACAGAATTTTAAGAGCTGAACTAAGGATTTTGAAAGCAAACAAATGCTATTTTTCCTGTTTCTACAAATTGTTTTGAGAAATGCGCTTACTGTTTTGTAAATGCCAACAATGACTTGAGAAATGCACCAAAAGTGACTGAGAAAAACTAACCTAGCATAAATTGTCTCAGCTGTATCAATTTGTTTGCCTGTATGAAAAGTGTTCACATTTACAGCTTTGTTTCTGCTAGCTTGCAGGAAATGTAACTTACATAAATGGTTGAAGACAACCTATTGGCCTTCATGAGACTCAGATAAATGGTGAGTATCTATTTCATAAATTGCCTAAAACAGTTATATTTGTTTTTATTTGTTTTTTGTTTGTGTATTTTGTCTGGTTGCAGACCAGAGGATCACACCTGTTGACAACAAACAAAGGTTTAACTACTGAATTTTCAGTCAGAAATGATCGCACCACCTGGTTGAAGTACCTGTGTCCATATGCAAGTCAACAAAGGTGAAACAAACATTTAAGCGAATAAGATGTTCATGTAGTGCATCTTTCTAACTTTTTCTTTTTGTTTTCCAGCAGAGAGGAAACACCCGATTGACAACATGCGAGTCTCAATTTCAACCTGTGACTGGGAAGACTACAACCATCCTGAGCAACGTCTGATCTCAGCGACTTGTGACTCTCAACCCAGAACAAGAATCCTTTTATCACCATTTTGTCTTCTACAATATGTTATCTCTTATGTGGACACATACTGTTTGTTTTGTTTCTGTTTTCCAGATCTCAGTAATACCGTGAGGAAACTGGACAGAAAATAGAATCAGTTCTTTTTTTAACTTGACTTTTTAAATAGAAATTGTTTCTTTAAGTGGATTACTCGTAATCTGTATTTTTGTTTAATTAGAAATTATTTTCTTTATAACTTTCTGTATAGAAATGCTTGACAAGTTACACTTCCTTGTGTGTTGTACTATAATTTGTATGGTAAAATTCTGGTAGGAACAGAGACCAGTAATTTACCATAAGTTTTTTTTGGGGGGGAGGGTTTACAATAAAATGTCAATATATCATCAAAAATACGGTAAAATCCTGCATTTAGCAAATACGGTAAAAAACTGGCAGCTGTGGTTGCCAGAATTTTACCGTATTTTAGAAATACGGTAAAAAACTGGCAGCTTTGGTTGCCAGAATTTTACCGTATTTTAGAAATACGGTAAAAAACTGGCAGTTTTGGTTGCCAGAATTTTTATCAGTATAAAGATCTGCAAACTTCGGCAACTCAGCCAGCTTCTTTACCGTAAAGGAGGCCGTTTTTTACTGTGTGGCATCCAGAATTTACTCAACGAAGTCATTTAGAACGTTTTAGAGCCTAAACAGTAGTGTATAGATTTCCTAAAAGCGCGTACGCGCGGCCACGATTCTACGGAAGCCGGCAGACCAAAACCAGACCGCCGCATTCAGCTCGGCAAAGAACGCGTTTCTTCCTCACAACACTGGAAGTCTCAGAGACATTTTTCTTTCGCTTTTCTTTGCACAGGTAAACAGCACATTTTCTTTCTTCTACGCTGTATTATCGCGGCATTCTGCACGCTGAATGCCTCTTCCCGTTTGGTCTGCCGCTTCCGTAGCGTCATGTGAGCGCATTAGGAAATCCTATACACTACTGTTATGCTCTAAAAACATTCTAAATGACTTCGTTTCGAGTAAATCTGGATGCTACCCACCACCAGACACCTGGATTACATTGGACTAGCAGTATGGAGGAATATTGACACGCTTTTGTGGACTTTATGGACCTTTCTGCCTCGGCCACCATTGTGGACCTCCATTATTTGAATGTCAGCAGACAGCAAGAAGTTTTCCTCCCAGATCTCCAGATGCATTTGAGATATCAAAAAGTACTCCAGAGTGTTGTTCAGTATGGAGGTGAGTAGAAAAATGAAGGCTAATCATGTTTCGGGTGTACTATCTTGCTGTGAAAAAAAAAATGTTAACCACATTGTCTTATGCACCGCATGCAAAACTTTTCGCATTAGTGTCATGCTTCAAGTAACTTTGTCATAATAACAACCATTAACTAACACCCCCTTGGTGACCCCAATGGTGTCAATCCAGTAGGAGGGGATCCGAGAGCCACCTAATCCCCCTTGTTAGGACCTAAAGTTTATTGATGTCAGTGCTCCCCACCACCAAAAACTTTTTGGATGAGAAGTTTAAACGTCTTCTACAAAACTTCATGTCTCGTTGCCTGAGCTGGACTTTCCAAGTTTCACCACAGACCTGGATCCTGGAGAATCTTCACAGATAAGAGATTGAACTAACCTAAAATGCCAGATTGGGAGAATAAAGATAGAAGCAGAATGATGAAAAGAGGGTCCCTATGTCCCTCCTCCAGCAGTCTAAGCCTATAGCAGCAGAACTAGGTAGAGATAGCTCAGGATAAGCTGAGCCACTCTAACTAGGAAAGCTGGATCTGCACATGAAGGTTGAAATACATCTAAATATATTTTTAATCATCAGGTTTTATGATCCAAAAACTTAAAATCTTCAGTTCCCATTTGGACCTGGGCGTTAAAAGATGCGCCAGAGATGGCGCTACTCTTAGTTTTCCTTTTTAATGTCCACAAGTCATGACAGAAAGAACTATAAGAACAAAGATTGAGTCTTCATAAAGGAATTGTAAGGGGAACAACCAAGAAGGACCAGCCAAGGGTCCATCAAGGAAAAGTGTGGGGAATTTTAAATAGCTTGCTCCTGTGCCGCTACCTCTATTCTCCCCACTCTGCAGGGAATCTGTTGGATTCAATCTCCTAACGTCTCTGCTCTCTTCGCTTTTCTCATAGTAGCTTCATCTGCCTCGTACTGTTCCCTGTTTGGCTGTGACTCCATCCTGGAGAGAATAATATCAGCTGTGCTGCTGCCATCAACACCTTTGTTTCTAGATGTTGGAGCTTGGCCTGTTTTTCGGGCATGATCCTGTTTCTCTGACTGTGACTAACTGGATGGCTAATAACCCCTAAATCACTCCTGACATGGGAGCTGGCTTCGAGCTCTCTGTCTGCCTGCCTGGCTGTGTGTTTCACCACCCATTGGAGGGGGCGCCTGTGGAGCTGGTTTGCTTAGATAGAAGCATGAATCAATCTGACTGGATGATCTGGTGAACTGGAAAGTGCCTTTGGATGGCATGTTGTAAATGGAGCTATATAAATAAAACTCAACTGAACACAAGCTTTATCAAAAGGAAAGTTTTTAAAGCCTGAAATACTTAAAAGTAGACAAGGGTGTTTGCTTCACAGACTTAAGCACGAGTAGTTGGTTCCACAGGAAAGGAGCCTGAGAACTAAAAATAACTAAAAGAGCAACACTCATAATTATTACCTCTGACTTCTAGTTGTTTCAGATATGTGGAACTGTTTCAAGGAAGCTGATAAACAAATACTGGGTTGAAGTCTTAATTGCAGCGATCTTAACGAGTCTCTTCTTTTCCTTAGGTATCCACTTCAGTGGGTGTAACCTCTCATGGCTGCATCCAACATCAGAAATAGGTTACAATTCATCTTCTAACCCGGGAGGCAGATATTGTGTAGCACTGGGGTTTAGTTCTACAAGTTATAAAACCTGGTCCGCTCCCATGGAATGTGACAGGGGAAAGGAAAGACATTCAGAAAAACCTTTGGAACTGATTGGGCAAAGCAACACCGAGTACCCACCTACCAAAGTTTGCTTTTATGATAATATCAGCAGACACCATGAGAAACCACAACAGCTTATGTTTTTACACTCTCGCTTCTCGAGTCAGATGTGATAGCAGCAGCTACGCAGACATGCTCCGGTGATGCTGTGTTTATTAAACCTATTTTTTGTACTGTATTTGTAAAAAAAAAAAAAAACTATCTTAATCTCACTGAATGAATGAATCTTTCAACTTTGAGAAATTATTAATTTGTGATTTCGTTTCAGATTGAAGAATTCAGTAAAGTCAAGCTAAGTTTGCTTCATCGGAAAAATTAGCAGCACAATGAATAAGTACTCTTGAAATACCTTCGTCAACAAGATGCTTTATTTTAAAGCTGGGATAGGTGGTGTGTTTGTTTGAGTGCGTGGCTGATAAAGCCTCTCAGATACTGTGGTTTAATAATTGATAATAAAGTATGTGGCCAGGGTGCTTCAGCTCAGTCAGTTCTATGGAGGATAGCAATGTGAAGAAAATGAGAGCAGGAGCTGATTGGACTGAGTGGAGCGTTGCCAAAAAAGCAAAGATAAAGACTGATGGGCTTATGATTGGTTCTGGAGATGGGACACAAATGAGAGGCTGGTGGGAAGTGAGGCAGCCAGGAAAATGAGTAATGATAACTCCATCCAGCAATAAGGACATTCACCTGCTGAGAGGATCATTGGCCTTTTGGTCTGCTCCACTGACTCATCCTCTCAGACTCTTCTTCAGATTCACAGACACCAGATACAAACAGAATGAAGAAACGGAAAACATACACGCCACATATTCAAATCTCTTTACTATATACATTTAATTGACTTATAACTAACAATGTAAGACAGAATTGATGAGTGAACATCTGCCAGCTAACATCTAACAGTTACTGAATTAATGTTTGTCAAAAACTCTGAATGTAGGACCCAATATTCAAGACAACACAGAAAGTGGGAAGATTCAAAACGATTAATAAAAACCAGAGTAGAGGATCTGTGGATGTGCAGCAGCTGCGGGGGGAGGCAGGGCACCACCCATCACAGGCAGTCTGGTTAGGGACAGAAACAAAGGTAAGTGACCACAATAATCTGATGATTATCAGATGATTATTAGATTATTATTTAACAGTTCAGTCGTTTGTCTCAGAGCGAGGGAGGATCTGCCTGGCATCTTGTAGGTAGGACTGCCAACAAGATGCCAGGGCAGGGAAACAGTTTAGAGGAGGACGGTTTTGAGATCCAGGAGTCCTCAGCCCGGTTTGGATCAGAACAGGAACAGACAGATCCAGGGCTCCAGGAATCCACAGAGCATTCAGGCAAGTTCAGGGATCCATGAGTCCAGCAGCGAGTACAGGCAGAAACCTTCAGATCCAAACAGGCAGACTCAGTAGTTCAAAGGCAGAACAAGACACGACATCAGGGAAACGACGGAACTTTAAACTAGCTCCCTCCACTGAGCCAACAGGAACAGAGCACGCTCAGAGGAAAAGAGCCAGGACATGATCAGGAAACAACCTCTCTAACCACTTGCCTCCAAGAACGAGCACATGAACCATGGAAATCATCTAAAAACTCAAACAGACAAACTAACATGGAATGATCTGGCCCTGATAGCTGGGCTGAACCTCATATAAAGCAGCGGGCGCAGGTGGATAAGATGAGTGATGATTAGTAACCGGGCAGGTGAGTGAAATGAGTAGTTAGGTCAGCTATCAGGGCAGCGATCATGGCAATGTATGAGTCTGCAGCATCTATAAATAAACTCCTGTCAGTACAATGTCTATTTAAATATATCAAAGGTAGTAAGTTAATTCAACCCACAAAGTGAAAATAAAGATTATTTAACCTTTTTAATGTGTTCAATTTCAGTTTTAATGTTGTACAATGTATAAAAGACAAAACCAAAATGATTTAAGAGCACTTTACAAAATGAACTATTTTCTATGTGTAATTATATCATTAGCTCAGTTTGATGATGCTTATGGTGTTAACAACTCAACAGGTGGGCTAAATAACCAAAAAAAGAAAATGAAAAACAATCCACTGGACTTAGTTTTCAAGTTGGAAGACATTTTTCTTTCCATCCGGGAAGCTTTTACAATTCAAAACTTGGAAACAAAGTCCTGTGGATTGTTTTTAATTTTCTTTTTTTTTGTTTATGATTATGACTGGATGACTGAGAATCTTCACCGGCATGAATTTAAAACTATTCACCAACAACTTTAGTGCAACCTACAGTTAAATAAAGGCGGATTGGTGGTATTCACTCAATCTGCATTTGATGAGAAAAATCATGACAACCCTCATAGCTCAGGTGTTCTGTCCTATTCGGATTTTTTAACTATTTAAAACTCATGCAAAATAATCCGTAAAAGAACCACTTTTCATTTACAAAATGACCTGACTTTGAACAACACTTTATTTACACAATTCAAACAATGGAATCAGGTATTCCAAATAAACTGAAGTATTGATGTAAAACTAGTGTCAGCTAGAAGTCATTAAATGAGGAGCTTGTTAAACTGTAATTCTCCATCATCTGACACAGTAGGCCTAAAAAAACATTTAGTTAAAACCCCACAACTGAATAAAATCCTCCATGTTCTGTGGCTCAGAAGTGAAACTCCAGCCTTACAAAATGGAGAAATATGAGAAAAAATACTTTTCACACAAATCAGACAAGCAAATCAAAAAATTAGGCTAACAAACACAAAACCAATACGAATAAACAAAGAAATAAAAACATATAAAAAGAAGAAATGCTGCATTTAACAAAACAACTGCAAGTTAAAAAAAAAACTGCAAACTGGCAGCACTTTATAGAGGCCCTCCAGAGTGCTATTTGGAGATTGGACCAAAAGCAAAAATAGGATGCTCACAGAGATCAGCTACTAAATAAAGATTTAAACCAAGTTTTTTTTTTCTTTGGCTGTATGACCTCACCATACCTGCATCCAGCAGGCCGTCAGAAAAAGCTTCAGGTGTCACTGATGACATCCTAGAGCAAACATTAACCCTGAGACAATCAACAATATTCTGTTTCTGCTTGTTTTCATTGCCCTGTTCATTTTGGTGGTCAGATCTCATGATGTTTGTGGCTATAGCTCTGTTTGTTTTTTGTTACATGAACATTTTCTTAAAGCTTCCATGTTTTTTTCATGTTCATTTCTATGTGCTTATAATTTCTGCAATAAATAAAGCAAATAAATGATTGAGTTGAGTGCTGATCTAGTGGTTAGGGCGTACAGTAGAGTTTGGAATCCCTCGGTTGTGAGTTCGAGCCCCATTCCCACAGACTGCTACTCTGCCCCACAGAGCACCCGAAACACGCCCCGCCCCCAGCACCAAGCCCGGGCCCGGCAACACCCAGCAGCGGCCGCACCGCCAGGAAAACACTCGAAAGGCGGCCCCGCCCGGCGGGCCCATGCTTTTATCCGCCGCCAAACGACACGCGCCAGCGCCCAGCGGGACCCCCAAAGCGCCCCCGGCCAAAAGCGCAGCCCACCCCACCGAACCGATGCCCAACAGCGGCGCAAAACTGAAACACACCGGCGCGGGAAGAAATCAGCCCGAGAGCAGAAAGAAGCAGCCTGCGCAGGAAAAACCGCCACAGAAGAACGAGGCCGCTGGCGGCATGTAGCCACCCCTCCAGCAGCCCGAGGGGGCAGGGAACAAAGCCAGAGCCGAGCGCGAGCGAACCACGCCGCTACCCCACCGGACGAAGCCAAAGCAGCTACAGCCCAAATCCGCCGCCCCCACGCCGCCCGCACCGGAAAAGGCCCACAACCACCTTTTGGCAAGAACAGCTCCCGCCGCCCCGGCCGGCCCCCTGCCCAGCGCCCGGCCATGCAGCACTCCAGGCCCCCACCACGCCCGCTTAGCCCACACCCGCCCGCGTCCAGCGAACAGGCCCCAACCCGCCATGCCTCCAGGAGGAAAAACCACCCGAATACTGCCAGCCCAGCGCAGTCAGCCCGCGCAAGCCCCCCCCCAACACTACCCCGCGAACGCCCCGGACCCCACACACACACACCAGCGGCGCCGCCAGCAGCAACCCACCCAGCAGCCCGCCCGCTTGAAAAACAGACATGCAAACACAAAAGAAAAAAAAGAGCCCCACAATGCGACAGCGGACACCAGACACCGACCCGCCCGCAACGCTCCCCACCGGGAGAAAAAAAAAAAACAAAAAAAACACAAAAACACAAAAAACATAAATAAATAGGTAAATAAATTAATAATTACAATAAAATAAATATAGGCAGAGGAAGTCGGCGAGAAAAAGCCGGGGCCATAACAGGACCAAGACCGCGCACCCCACCATGCACGGCGCCGCTCCCGAGCCCGATACCACAAGAACCCGGCATAGGAAAAGAAACACCCACCGCCCAGGAACCGGCATACGTGGCGAAGGCACCCGGCACCGACCCGAAAATCCCCGAACAACAGCCAGCCCCACCGAAGCGGATCCAGTCCGAGGCCCCAGGGATCCGAGGCCCAAAGGGCACAGATCCCCAGACGCAGGAAGCCCCAGCAAAAGCCCGGCCCGGTATCTGCCAGCGGAGACGGCAGCCAGGAATGAGCCAGCAGTCCCACGGGCGCTCCCACCCCCAGCTCCACCAGTGCAGCGGTGAGCCCGGCGCCAGCCAGGGGGAAGCAGGAGCAGGGGAATAGGCTCCCTTAAACCAGACGAATGAGATGTATTTGGGAGAGAGTGCGGTTGAGACCCCAACCTGGGAAAAAAACAAAAAAAAAAACACACCATCTCAATCATGCCTTCCCTCCTAGTGCCCCACACTACGTACCACAGGAAAAAAATTGAATAATAATAATAAATAAAAGAAAATAACAACTTGCGAACACACATTCACACATAACACTCACATCCAATAATACCAGGACCAAAAACCGGTGACACCGGTGGTGGGTCCGGGACTATCCGGATGACCCCATAAGTGAACCTAAAATCCGGATGTGAGGGGAGGCGTGCGGCGACGCCACACCAAACCATCTCTTTCCTGCTTCAAGCCCGGCCCCACCCGCACACCGCGGACCCGGACCACCCCCAGCAAGAGCCCCGGGGCCGGGGAGCCACCACATCAGCGCCCGGCCACCAACCAGAACCGCCCCGAGAAAGAAGAAAAAACCCTTCAACCAGGCACTTCATGCGCCCTCCATCCAACCTTCTTTGGGGAGAGCAGGAAAGGTGACAAGCCCGCCACCAGCAGGCCACACCTAGGCCCCGTAGCCAGCCCCAGCCAAAACCCGCGGACCCAGGTGGCCTGCTCTTCCTAAGCACATTTGTGAGATCACAGAAGGATGTTGGATAAGTGGACCTTGCTCTTAGTATCCACTCTAATTCATCCCAAAGGTATTCTATTAGGTTGAGGTCTGAACTATTTGTAGACCAGTCAAACTCATCCACATCTACATGCTCTTTCATCCACGGCTTCATGGACTTTTGATTCAGAATGGTGCAGTTCAGTGTTGTGCCTGAACTGAGCGTTCATTGAACAAAAGTTCATGAACTCAGTCACTATTCTGAAGCGGCGTGGTAGACTGCGGAAAAATTGCACGGCATTTTGCTGCCTGATGAGCGTTGGCTTGGGCACTGCGTTCATTCTGGTGTCTGTGAGCGGCACGCGTACTCTCAGTTCAGCTCCGTTCAATAGGTTGCCAGATTTCTATAGAGCCCTACAACAGGCGAAGCTTAAAACCCGGCTACATGTCACAGCAGTACTATGCAGGCCTTAATATGTGGCGAGGAAAATGTTCCACATGTTAATCTGGCAGCACCAGCTACCGAAGCGTCTTGTAGCTGTTGCCCAGCGGCGTCGCGTCATCATGTTGTCAAATACAGCGTGGAAGCCACAGCAGCAGCATGGACAGCGAGGCCCGTGGGCGACAAAGCAGATGAAGTATGATCACTAAAAACAGGTTTATGACCCAGGTGGTCTGTGAGGATGATGGCAACAATCCTGACATTTCTCTGCAAACTTTGCCGCCCGGCTTTCAGCATAAAAATATCCGCGCTTAAAACATGCTCCTGGTATATCCTTTTCCAGGATTCAGGATTCCTTTTAGTATAAAGTATTGAAATGGGAATTTCAAATGGAAAAATATTAAAAATTAAAAAAGCATTTGCAGCTTAAAGACTACTTTACTATTTTTCTTTTAATATAATTACTCATAAAAAAAGACCATTCAAGCAGCACATTTTTTCCTGATGTTTTTGAGAGAATATACTGTAGCCGGTTGCCTGAAAGCTGCAGTTGCTACTGGAAGTGTGAAGTGAATGGACAGCTGCAACAAAGCATTAAAGCAACAATGGGGAAATGCTGTCCCCTCAATGCTAGGTGTAAAAACCCTGGTTGGATAAGTGATCACAAAACTGGATGATATGAAGATGCTGAAATCTGACTCCTTACAGTTTCAGAGTTACAACTGATTGGTTGATGCACAATAATTGCTGTCAAAGTTGGATTTTACATCTGTAGGCTATGGTGGAATTGAGGTGCAATATATATATAAGGCAGAACTATGGACCTTTAGTTCGCCTTTTTGGAACGTCAAGAATACAGTTCAAAATTTTTGAATTATGAACTATGAACTGGTTATAAGGAAATTCAGCTTTTAAAATGTGTGAACTGAACTTTGAGACTGCGTTCACATGGACTACAGAACTTTCCCACACTGGGTGTAGGGGGTATTCTTGGAGGAGGACTTTGTAAGTAAACGTTTGTAGGGTGAAGTGTGCCAGATGGGGTCATCAGTCTGAAGCTAAATACTGAATGTGTGATTTTCAGTGTTGTTTGTGGCTATTTTCCATGAGTAGAATATAAGTTAGAGAAGAAGAAACAACTGAGCGAGTTAGATAAATTGATGCACAATAAGCCCAGATGATGGACAGAGGTTGAAGCAGGGAACAGAGGTGATGAGGAAGTAATTCCAGAACAGGAATTCTGAAAGACAGATGGTGGCAGATTTTGCAAAAGGGATGAAAATGAATGAAGTGAATAATTACTTTGAGAAGAGGAAGCAGTACAGGGTGACTTATGAGACTGAGGCTGGAGCACACAGGTGGATTTCATCATGCGTAAAAGATGTAAGCTGAAGGATCTCAGTGACTGCAAGGTAGTGGTAGGTAAGCGTGTTGCCAAGTGGCACAGGATGGTGGAGTGAAGAATGACGTGAGGAAGATAAGGCGAATGAAGGCAGAGCAGAGGACAAAGAGCTGGAAACTGAGGAAAGTTGTGTGGCTTTCAGGGAGTAGTTGAGGCAGGCTGTGGGTGACCGAGAGGTGCTTCCAGAAAACAACTGCACCCAATCCTATAAGGGTCAAAGGTAGAAGAGCACTGTGCATGTTTTCTAAGGTGGGAAACTGTAGGAGACACTCTGAGGACTGAAGAGAGTCAATAATAATGCAGGGAGATGCAGCAGAACTGAAGGCAGTGGTGGCTGAGGATGAACAGAGTGCATACAATGGCTTCTATGATGGTGACTGGGGATCAAGATAAAAATGAAACAAAAAATGATCACATATTTTCTTATTATTATTATGAGGAAAGATCTTATAATCCTGAGATAAAATTTGCAATTTTGAGATAAGCTGTCAGATTTAAAAAAATATATATATTTTTAAGTGAATGCAATATGCTTCCGTAGAAACTTGATTGTTACTTATACAAGCTGGACAATGAAAAAGTGAAAAAACAGTCTACAAATAATACAACACAACCTGCAAACCAACGGAGGAGAAAATGCAGCCAGGACTGCTTTTATTTCTGTGGATCTACTCTGTGAAGAATACAGCTGACACTGAAGCTGACCTGAATCTGAACGTCACTTTTTCATGTATCTTAGTACAAACCAGCTGTAAATATCCAAAGGGCAAAAAAGCTCATCCATTTATCAATGTTTTGGAAATAAAGACTCCAAGTATTTTGAAGAACCATGAAGAAAATTGCAGCATCTGTTTGAGATTTGCTACAGATTTAGTATAGATCCCCCCTTTTTTTTGAAAGGTTTTCATAAACTTTTCAAGGTTTCAAGCTAACCAGCTTGCAAACAGCTTTCATGCTTGTTCCTGCAAATGAAGTTGTCTGTAAGGAAAATGAACTTTCCAGGGGAAAATTAGGGCCTACCAAAGCTGTAAATCCCAAAAACCAGGCGCACACTTTCTATTTTTAGTAAAGGACATACAATGTACGGCTGTACGCACTGCTAGCTAAAAGCCTGCGTACCAACACTTCCTATGTCCCGTAAAAAGGCATTAATCCATGGGAATTTACAAAAAATCAATCACAGAAAGATAGTTTAATCGTTTTTGATTCTTCTCAGGCATTTTTGCTGAGAAGTGCAATATAAACCAGTACAGCCATGATAGTTTAACCGGTTGGGATGAGAAACAATCCACCACAAAGATTCCCAGTTCAAAATGTAATTTAATTTCTCACATTTTGTTGTCATGTTTCTTTCTTTGAATACAATGAATCCTTCACTTTAGACAGGATTTTATTTTCTGCTCCAATATTAAAAGCACTTCCTGTTTACTAAAAGCAGAGAGCGACGCAGGAAAAGAGCTCTCGGGAGGTTTTTGTTGAAATGATAGACGCCTTCTTTTTTCTGACACTTCATTTTCTTTCATTCAGTCCCTGAGCGTCGTCTCTCAAAGAGAGCTGTTTGAATGTGTAAGCCTTGTAGTGCACCCTGATTAATTGGCTGAGCTTTTTCAGCACTTCGGTCTGATAGCAGCAGTGGGAGCTCAGTAATGGAAATGTCATTTTCATGCTGCTTTAAGTGGGCCTTTATTATAGGAGATAAAGTAGCTGGTACAGCTATAAAGTGGCCAAGTGAGAGGAATGGCATCTGCTCTCATAATTCAGCCTTGCAAAGATTTGAGCTTGGCCGCATTTGTTCTCCTGCTGTCAATTTGTTTGTAATTTCCTGGACCAGTGACACACCAGTGAACATCCACTGCTAAGCTAAGGCAAAATAATAAAGTGAGAGTGCTCTGAAAGGGCTGAAGAACTGCATTGGAGGACGTATTCATAGAGAAAGTTCATGGCGTTAAGCATTAGTGTGCTCAATGTTTCCATAAAAGTACAAATTTTCTTTTTTTAACATGAATAAAACTAACACAGAATTGCAGCTTAATTAACTCCAGGCTTTGTTGCTCCTTTTTATGTTGGGGTTCGGTTTTATAGGGAAGATCAAATTACCTTCTTCTGCTCATTGCTTTTTTGAAAAGGAATTAACAAGCAAATGTTTCTACTGTCTCTTTTGTAAAAAGGAAGAAGGGAACAAAAAAAGAAAAGACAAATTATCAAAAAGAAATGTATGGAGGTAGATCTGTCTCAATTTTCACTAATAATTCATACATGCACAGTACAAGATTCACCAAATTATTTCTGCTCCATAAAGATTATAAATTAAATTACAAAGTACCAGCAGTCTGTTAACTTCACCGTATCTGTGTGTGGATTTTTGAGACTCTCCTGACGTGATGCACAATTAATTTTTTTAAATAGGGAATGGTTTGCCACCAATCACAAGAAAGTACTCTGCATGGGACGACTATCCCCAGATCCCACATCCTCCATGTCCGCCCCGCTGCGTCCCAGACCACCTGCACAAAGCAAAGCCGACATTCTCTGCCGTTCTGGCCGTCTTACTCTGCTCTGACTTCCTCAGAGCTTGAGGAGAGCATCCTCGATACTATTATTTAATTCATAGGAGCAAAACATGCGGAAATTAACACATAATTTAATATGACATCCTTAAATCTCCCCATCAGAATCAATCACATGTTTCTGACGAAACATAATTTTTTTTTCGGTGTGGGTCTTTTTAATAGGAATAATCATACACAATTGTTCATCTTCCTCCAAACTCACCCATGGCTGCCATAAGAAGTCTGTTTTGAAGTTGTGAGATGTGCTCTTGGAAGTTGTTGAGACTGGATTGATGAGTTCTTAAAGCAAAACATTTCCAGCGTCAATAACTTTACAAAATGTTTGTAATTATGGTTTTAAATTAGCTATTTTTTCTTTTTCTCTGAGAATAAAAATATCAGTTGTCACGGTTGAGTGGAGGTTTTTGACGACCAAAAGGCCAAGGTGAATCTTGTAGATTTAATAAGGCAACTGAGGGCAAAAAAGAAACAAACACACAGAGGGCGACAGAGAGCAACTAAAGAACTAAACTGGTAGAAATCAACTACAAAGACCCAGAAGACAAAAAAACTAAACCCAAGCAGCTTTAATCAGAACCCTGACGTCTCTAAGGCTACCGTTCACACTGCAGGCCTTAATGCTCAATTCCGATTTTTTGTGAAATGCATTTTTCTGCGTGTCCGTTCACACTTCTAAGTATATGACTTACCTTATATGTGATCTACTGTGTGAACTGAAAGCGTTCAACGAAGTGTCCGCATGCGCACTCGAGGAATGGCGATGTGGCGTCATTATGTAATTCAAGCGTCTTTCAGTGTTTTCGCGAAAATAAACATGACTGCGTAATACACTTGGCGTATGGTATTCGCGTTCTTTAAAGTTCTTCTCCAACAGGAGCAGGCACATTCTGAGCGAAGCTATCTTTTTAAGAAGATCAAAAGAAAGAGAGCCAGGTTCCGGTAAGACCCTTCGGTTTGGTCTGAATCGAGGAGCTATCTTTCCAAATATGAATTAAGTCAAGCAACCTCACTTTCTCTCCATTGACTGCTCTCTGTGTTATCTTCACTCCAATGGTTGTTAGTTTTTGTTTTTCCCGCCTCAGCTTAGTAGGACGCAGATTAGTAAAGCGTTTAGTAACATTTGTCAAGTATCAATGGCGTGTAGGTCCGGATGAATGCGACCTGGCATTTGACCGAACACAGGTAAGCATTTGAAAAGATCGAATTCGTGTCCGGATTCAGGACCACATATCAAAATGGCCTAGATTAGCATTTGAAAAAATCGATCTGGTAATGGATTCAGACTGTCATAAAAGATCCAGATACAGGTCACATATGGGCAAAAAAATCGGAATTGGGTCACTTCAGGCTGCAGTGTTAACGTAGCCTAAGTAGCTTGATCAGCAGTTTTCTGCATGTTAGTAAGAGCAGCAAACACTGGGTTGGGGGTGGGAGGGGCTTAGGAAACCAACAACAGGTCAATTTAAAACCATTTGCTGAGCTGCTTTCACACATATATGAAGTTTGGTCACATCCTATTGGTAATAAATATGTTCAGCCTTCCAGCAGCAGACATGCCTGCAGCAGCTCTCCTTAAATATGTTCTATTAGCTTTGGGAGTGTTAGGAATGAGAAGGACATTGCTGGATGCGAACGTTGGGCTCTTAGGCTCTGCTCTATTTTACCACAAAGGTTTTCTTTTGTGCCGAGGTCAGGACTAACGACAAAGGCCATTCATGTTCTTCCACACCGCACTCTTCAGTGCACTCAGTAGTGTGAAAAGAAAGCTGTAACCTTTCAAGCATGAAATGGTCCAAAATGTGTCATTATAAAAAAAATCCTTTCATCCCTGTAGACGGACTCAAACCTAAGACTACAGCCTTCTGAGAAAGAAAAACAGAACATCTATAAATGCAGCGAATGGCTCCATTACTCAAACCAAAACACTTCATTATTATAACCTCTGTGCTTTAGATGCGATTAGAAGCTGTAGATAGACCTCCTGAACACACAACATAAATGTCAGGGAGGTATACTGTCACACAAGAGGTCCTACGTTGGAAATCAGCACATTTGTTTGACCAGATTCCCTTTTTAGGAGGTGAAAAACATTTGGCACAGTTCTGAAACATTCAGCTGAGTTGTGCCAACATCCCAGTAAACCATTATGGATCAAATATGAATCAACTGATCCAGTCCAGTTGTGCTGCCGCAGAATTCTGCTAAGGTAATGGTTTTAAATTGGGCATAGTGTAGATTTCTGACCAGGTATTGTTTCCTTAGCCTAAACCAACCCTGGGTTTGCTGCTCTTTTTAAACATACAGAAAACTGCTGATCAAGCTGCTAACAGATATTTCAATCTGAAAAACGGACTCACCCGGAAAGAAAACAATTTTATTGATACAATTACTTTATCTTTGGCGCTCACACCAGTGGAAACATTTGATGGCCAGTTGAGATTCAGTCTGGCAGACTGCTGGTTGGAGAGACGGTCTGCTGAGCTTTATGGGGGAGATCTAGTGGACCTAGTGAGCTGATACTAGGCGCATACAAGGGACCTGGAAGATGAGGGAGTCCAGCTTGGATAACACAGGTTGCATGAACCTATACACCCGATGAGCAGGGTATGAAGCGACACATTTGGAGAAACCTCTGTGGAACCAAGAGAAGCAGCCTGGCCCATTTTCACTGCCGGGCCAGTTCAGGGTGAGACAGGGAATGAAGTAGGTCCGGGAGGGCCAAGCACTCTGATGGCACAGCTACGATGAGGAGGGAGGGCTGGAGGGGGATGTAGCCGGGGTCATCTGAATCAAAGTCCGCCATAGCGCCACCACTGCCTGCTCTTTGGGTGGGTAGCAGACTGAGACGTGGATTAGAAGACCGTTTAAGATGAACTATGGATGCTGGCTGATCCGTGACGAAGGCAGCATAGTAATTGTTTCAGCTTCAGTTGAACTTCAGCCTAGGCTCCATTTTTATTCTCAGAGATATTTTTATTAAATATTAGCTACTTTAAAACCAAAATTACAAACATTTTATTAAAATTATTGATGCTGGAAATTCGTTTTGTTTTAAGTATACGATTTGGTTTCATTTGGAGAAGTAGGGAAGGAAAACGGCAATATTAACACAACGATTCAATCAAATCTGTGTTTAAATGTACTTTTTACTTTAACTTGAGTAATATGCATGTGTACTATTACTTCTACTACTTTAGTCAATTTTCTGGCCTCTCTGTCCAGTAATGCGTAACTTGAACTATTTGAAAGCTAGTTGAATAAATAATAAAACAAAATATGTTTCTTTAGCATTACTCAATTAGTTTCATTTAATTCATTTCAATTCAATCCAACTTAGTTCAGTTTAATTCTAAAGCTGTTGATAAATACAATTAGAGGGTTAACAGAAATAAAGAAAAATAAAGAAATCCCTATGGCTTAAAGTTTTTCCTATTTTTTAACTGCATTAAATCAGACTTATAATTATAATAGTGATTAAAGCAGAATAAAATTCCTGTCATCCTCACGTCTACTCCGGTACCACAAAGTTGCATTAAGACAACTGTGGGTTTATTCTTGACTTATTTCAGTTGTGTATTTTCAGGAGGAAATTGCTTCTGAAAGCTCAGAGGGTTTCTTTTAATGGAATCCACACTTCACTGGGAATTTGTTTTTCACACAGATTCGCACAAAGGCTCAAATATTCAAAGGAGAGAAAAGATAAGCTGCTGTACATTGAGGCTAAATTTACATTATTAGAAAAAAACACTGAGCACTTAATAAAAGCAACACACGCTGACTTGAAGAAAGGTGGAAAAGAATAAAATAAAAAACATACAAAATCTGACTGTTTTTGTCCAACGACCCACAAAACAAACGAATATTTTCATGAAACAGAGAAACTGTACAACCAGCAGGGATGAAAACACTTACTGAGTTAGTTTGGAGCTTCTGGGAGGAAATATTTAAAGCTGGTGAGTCATCTCTCTCCTTTTATTCTAAAAAGTTTGGCTGGACTGCCGAGCTTTTGGTGCATGCATGTATTTCACTTCCACTTCACTTATCTGAGTACCTTTCAATTTCAGCAACAAAAGGCAGCAGTGAAGAAAATTCAATTCAGATCCATGAATTGATTTAATAAATTTGCATCAGCTCAGAAAGACCAAGTGTGGAGATAAAAGCAGTTTGTTTCACAGCTATTCCCTTCAGCAAACCCACTGAGTTTAATGATTTTTAAATGCAATCAAGATTCGGCGGCACGGTCCTTCTGGATGTTCTCTGCACCACTTAAACATCACCGGCAGAAAGCTGGGTCTGGTTTTTATTTCCAAAGCATGTGTTACCATGAAGGTAAGCAAAACTGGGGATATGGGAGGAAACAAACGGGGAAAATGAATGTTCCTGTGCGCCTCGGCTACGGAAATGAGATTTCTTTCTGTCAACGAAGAGAAAAGCACAGCTGCCTCACTTTATCTGCAGTCTTCAAGGTTAAATGGAGATAACAGGCTGTGAATGGTGGGCGCTTGCATCAGACCACGTGAATAAATCCGCATCTTTTACTCAAGCTGAACATTTGCTGCATTAAAACCCTCCTTATCGCCGCGAGATCTCGCTTACTGGCGAGCCTCCGCAAGATGACTCGGCCAGGGGTGACATAATCACGGATCATTATTTATACCTTAAAATAAATGTTTGTAGTTTTTAATGAATTTAGGTTAGCCAATAAAAAAAATAAAAAATAATTTTTGTTGTGATCATGGAGTCTGGGAGCGCCATTTTTGCCCAAATATAGTAGCCCTCTCCCTCCTGCCATCTCCATCAGTGACGCCACGTGCGTAAAGCCTTAGCTATTCTCCCCGCTTCCAAGCTAAATCAATGGGAACTACTAGACACACCTGCAATCAACAAATACTATTGAAGATTTCCCAGAGGACTTCACCATTGAAATTCACCAGAGCTATAGTGAAATCCTCGACAATGCTCACGTGCATGGCAGCTGGATGCTGGAATACATCGGTAAAAGTGAAAAAAAGAGTTATTCCACCTTTCTGATTCCTGATCCTCCACGGACGGGTTGGTCGCTGGATCGCCAACTTGAAGAGGGAGGATTTGCCATCGAACTTCTGGCCAGAGAGAAAACCCCGTAATATGTAGCCAACATTTGGAAGAAGAATGTTTTCAAGATGACTTGGATAATAGCGCGCTGAGACAAACACCAGATACAGCACTGGGACTTGATCAACAGCCGATACCGCACCGTGACGTCACAAACCAGTAGGTGGCAGTAGTGTTCTTTGACAAACATGGATGCCTCCAGTAAAGCACACATTCACATGAAAATTACTCTGAATTAAAAACACTGATCATTTATTGAACAGGATGGAATAATTTCAGATTTAAAAGAACTTTCAGAAGATTCCAAACATCTGCTGCTTTAACATCTGTCATGAAGAGTTTTTTCTTTCAATTAAGAACATTCTCATGGGACTGGATTTCAGTTTTCTAATGTATCAACTAAAATCAATCTTTTTATGTGTTTTTGTTCATTTAAGGTTAGATGGAATAATTGTAAACTTAAAGTGGAGCTGATAGGGAACCAAAAACTTGCTTCACATCAACCGTTATTTCAATTTATATATATTAAGAATCGATTAATCTGTTGCTTATTTTTCATTTAGTCAATTAATAATTGATAGCAAAAGGTTCTAAAGAGGACTGTTTTTGAATTTAAACCAGGTGAAACTAAAAAATTTTTCCACTTGAGGAGTTTTGATAGAACAGACTGACAGATGGGAAATACTTTTAATCTTAAATGCATCTTGTTTATATTTTTTACAATCTTGCTATAATTACTGCTCCTTTTGGGATTATAAAGTCAGTTGCTTCTCTATAATTTTAAAATTATAAATAGTTGGGTTAAACCTGATCAATTGTTTCAACCCTACATTTGATTACTTTCTGTACACAAAGTTGTTGCGTCCATACATCCAGTTTTGATAAATATTTTCAGATCGTAAACAATAAGCACAAAAGGTTGAGTTTTGCCATTAACACAGAGCATCCATCTGTCAGGGTGCCGCCAGGCTCCTGTAGAAACGCTTCTTATTTTGCTTCAACTGTTCTTCCCCTCTGCTTCTCCTCCTAAAACGCGCAGCATCGCTGCTTATATATACATCCCCACTAGACAGGAAATACAGTATGCTTAAAAGCTAAAAAAAGAAAAGCAAATGCAGTGGAACAAGAGGAAAAGGTGGCATTCTTTTTGCTATTAACTCAGGTTACACTCTGTGCTTTTGGGTCCAAAACAACAGGTTTGGGGCTCGTCCAGTGCGGGTGTGTGAAGGAAGGAAGGAAGAAATGAAAAGGAGCTCTTTGAGCTGCGTGTGATGGAATGACTTTTGTGAGCTAAATTTTCTGGAGCACTTGTTTATAGCGGAAACATAATGTACCATAAATTCTACCTCCACTTTTCCTGCTCCAAGATAACATTTTATCCAATTCGTCGGTGCTTTCTCCTCTGATTAAAAGGCTCTCAGGCAAACGGGTTTACAGCTGCTGCTGCACTGCTGCCTCCCTGTCCTTCCTAACGGTAGCTCATCCCATTTTCTCTGGCTGTACCTCTGTCACTAATACATTTTCTATTACTTCCCATCTGTCTTCCTCCTTTTGAG
>JAGKQL010000063.1:1014714-1037071 GCA_018398635.1 Cyprinodon brontotheroides
TGGTAGTTGGTTCCACAGGAGAGGAGCCTGAGAACTAAAAGATCTGTGATGCTTTTCTGTTGGAACAAAGATTAGATGGCTTCCTTCATGCCTCTTTCAAACCATCCTCTCTCTCTCTGCTTTGGTCGTTACCTAAACAAGATTCAGTTGGTTTAAAGTTTGATTTTGAGTAAAGTGGAAACAATATATCAGATTAATCACAATTAATACATTTTTTAAATAATCGTTGCCTAATTTAGTAATTAATTAATCGTTTACTGGATGTTCAGAAACCTTAAAACATGCCTTTAGCTGAAAAAAGCAACTTAGAGCAGGAATTATACCAAGATTGAAAAAGAATTTATAAAAATTTTGCCTTTAAGGTGAAAAAAGTTCTGGTCTTTCAATCTGAACGTTTTAGTTTCACCTTGTTTAATTTTATAAACTGTCTTCTTTAAGGAATCTGAGTATGAAACATAGTCTTAAACGTAAAACTAATTAACAGATTAATCAATTTGCTAAATATTCGTTAATTGCAGCGCTAGTTTTAAGTATCTGTGAATTTAGAAAATCCAGACTCGGTTTTAGCAAACAGGAGAAGGCCTCTGAGGTTCAGTCTAAGCTGACTTTTAAACCGCACCTTTTCTTAATTGTAATATTGTTACTGTTTATATTTCTTATAATGTGTGCAATATATTTCAGCATAATGAAAAACTTTTCTTTCTTTTAATTTATTTATTTTTCTGCTGGGTTTTCTCTAATTTTCCTTCTTCCTATCATGCGATTATCAATCGTGAGCCTGAAAGTTTCCGACCAGCAGGATTGAGGTGGAACAAGACGGTAAAACCTTTTCCTCCTGTCCTCCGGTGCAGGACCTTCCACAGTCGCTGCTGTTTGTCAAGATCTTCACGGCGGGACATGAGGTTCCCAGCGACGCCACCATCCTGAGCTTCAAGCGTGCCGTGCGCCGCTTCCTCCGGGACAACGAGGACAATGGTGAGGAGAGGAGCCAGCAGAGGAGGGACGAAACGCAGCAGTGAAAGAAAGAACGACCACTGATCTCTATTTATCCCCTGATTACTGATCGCCCGTTGGTACTACGGGGTTGAAGTGAAGCCACCGGCCGCCATATTGGTACTCCCTAGTTAGACCGGTCGCAATGTAAACAATCTATGCGCTACAGCATCAAACAACGATGATGTTCTCATTTTCAGGGGAACTTAACACTTTTAAAATAAAGACAAATTAATTACTTTAAGACACACTGGCTGTTTCATAGCATCAGTCGATTACTGTGACCTATTTCATTTCCATTTTCCATCGCTCTTATCCCAAGCGGTGCCTATCTGCAGCTGTCAGTGGGCGAGAGGCGGGCTCCATCCTGAACAGATCTCCAGTCCATCACAGGACAAAGCCAGTTAACCTAAAAGTCATGTTTCTGGACTGTGGAAGGAAGCTGGAGTACCCGGAGAGAACCCAGCATGCTCAGGGAGAACATGCAGGCTCCATGCAGAAAGACTCCAGACCTTCTTGCTGCAAGGCAGCAGTGCTACCCACTGATCAGCCCAAACTTTACCTTGTCAAATAAATAGGATCATCACATTGCATAGAAAAAACAACGCTGGAATTTTACCCATATGTTAAATGTTTCAGTTGAGTTGTTTTCCATAAATATAAAATGTAATATATTTTTTTCAACTGAGAAATTCAACAAACTCTACAAAAACTACAGCATCATCCACTTCATACAGAATTCCTACATTAACATTTCCCAGTGAATGACTTTCTATTTGCTCTACTTTCTACTTTCTAATGTTAGACCCAATGTCAGCGTCTAACTCAGTCAATGTCTTCCAGTCAGTCTGAGATAGCCAGACTAATGTTAGTCTGCAGACTAAACTATAGGATCCATCGGCTATAGATGGATTTATTGCTTAGTTCATCCACTGACTGGGAAATTATCTGGAACGTCTTCCTGCAGGCAGAAAACTGCTGGTTTCTGCACAGGGAGGCATTTTACTGCGCGTCTCCATGGGAGCAGGGAGTACCAATATGGCGGCCGGTGGCTTCACTTTTGTCGGGCAATCAGCAATCCAGTGAATAAATAGCGATCAGTGGAAACGACTCGTTGGGTTTAGAAATATCCTCTGTAGATAAAAATGACCCTTTATTTAGTTTTGTTTTTGTCGGCTTTATGTCAAAGAAGGAAAACTTTTAAAAATGTGTTTTTTTCCAAAATAAAACTTCAGGCTGTAGAGAAACATCTGATAGGTTTAACCACACCCACTTCTCTTCCAGACAGGCTGATCGGAGTCCACTGCACACACGGACTGAACCGCACAGGCTACCTGATCTGCAGGTACCTGATCGACGTGGACGGCATGGAGCCAGCGGCGGCGGTGCAGCGTGAGTCTCCCGGCCTCGTGTCTCACGGGGACGATTTGTGCAGAGATGTGAATCACCTGTTCTAATCTGCAGTGTTCAACTCATCGCGGGGCCACGACATCGAGAGGCCGAACTACCTGGAGGACCTGCACCATGGTCCCAAGAGGAGGTGATGATGAAGCCTTCAACAATGTGTACAGGCTCCACCTGCTGGCTGGATGCAGTAATGCATCTCAGCCTGTTAGAAGCTTCAGATATTTTCTCTTTGAGGCAAAAGTTACTAATTGGTTAGAAATTATTTGATGAGAAAGAAAGAAAACATCTGAGATCGAAGAGGTGGATTATTCCCACCCTGATTCCCAGACATTCAGCTGATGTACAGAATTATTTAGATTTGTTTTTATGGGATCCTCTACAGAAACTTCCTGAACACTTTGAGTAATTTTTGTTCCCAACAGTAACGAGGGCATGGACGAGCCTGAGCTGGAGCCGCAGAGAGGCAGAGCCGTCCGTCGGCCCACTTCCACAGCAGACGGCGGACCAGAGACGTGTGGGGGCCTCAGGGACCCCCGGTACCACAGGTATTTACATCTGTCCATGACTGCAGGAGGGAAGCTGCGTGGTGGGATTATAAGAAACAGAACTCTTTGACGTCTCACTGCAAAAATCCACAACAAATTCTATTCAGTTTATTTCTATAGCCCCAATTCACATCATGTCATCTCAGGTCACTTTCCAGTTCACCAGATCATCCAGTCAGATTGATTTAAAGTTTTCTATCTAAGGAAAACCAGCTGATTGCATCGACTCATTGACTCTTCAGCAATCCCTCACACTAAGCATGCTTGTAGCGACAGTGGAGAGGAAAAACTCCCTTTGAACAGGAAGAAACCTCCAGCAGAACCAGGCTCAGTGTGGCGGCCATCTGCTGAGGGCCCACTGGGGTTCAAGGAGACAGAAGCAGACATAGAGAAAAGAAGCATAGATACAAAAGGCAACTGTCAACCAGCTCCACAGGCGGCCCCGTCCGGAAACACACAGCCAGGCAGGCGAGCTCGAGCCAGCTCCCATGTCCAGAGGAGGATGAAGAGCACATCCAGTTAGTCACAGTCAGAGAAACAGGACTACACTGGAAAACAGGCCTAGAAAGCTCCAAACATCTAGAAACAAAGGTGTTGTTGATGGCAGCAGCACAGCTGATATTTCTCTCCAGGATGGAGTCACAGCCAAACAGGAACAGAGCCAGATGAAGCTACCATGAGAAAAAAGCAGAGCGAGCAGAAACGAGAGATTGAACTAACAGATTCTGCAGAGTGGGGAGAATAGAGATAGGAATGAAGCAGGATGATGAAAAAGGACAGTCTGAGGTGCAACCTGGCGGCGTTGGATGGATTGAAACATAATCTCCCAGAGGTGTTCGATTGATTTAGGTCAGAAGCGGCGTGGGGGCCAATCATCCATCAATTTTCTTACATACTTAATCCCAATGGCGGGGTGGCGAGGGTGCTGATGCCTTTCTGCAGCTGTCTTCGGGCGAGAGGCAGAGTCCACCCTGGACGGAGTCCCGCCAGTTCATTGCAGAGGGGGAGGCCAATCAATGGTATCAATTCCTTCATCCTCCAGGAACTGCCTGCATACTCGCCACATGAGGCCGGGCATTATTGTCGTGCACCAGGAGGAACCCAGGACCCACTGCACCAGCATAGGGTCTGACAATGACGGTTGCAGAGATTTCATCCCGATACCTAATGGCAGTCAGGGTGGTGTTGTCAAAGCCTGTATAGGTCTATGTGTCCCTCCATGGATATGCCTTCCCAGACCATCACTGACCCACCACCAAACCAGTCATGCTGAATGATGTTACAGGTCAGCATAACGTTCTCCACAGCTTCTCCAGACCCTTTCACGTCTGTCACATGTGCTCAGGGTGAACCTGCTCTCATCTGTGAAAAGCACAGGGCCAGTGGTGGACTTGTCATTTCAGGTGTTCTGGTGGCAATGCCAATAGAGCTCCACGGTGCCGGCCAGTGAGCACAGGGCCCAATAGAGGACGTGGGGCCCTCAGGCCACCCTGGTGAAGTCTGTTTCTGATTGTTTGGTCAGAGACAGTCACACCAGTGGCCTCCTGGAGGTCATTTTGTAGGGCTCTGGCAGTGCTCCTCCTGCTCCTCCTTGCACAAAGAGCAGATTAGCAGTCCTGCTGATGGGTTGTAGACCTTCTACGGCCCTGTCCAGTTCTCCTGGAGTAACTGCCTGTCTTCCTGACAATCTCCTCCATGCACTTGAGATTGTGCTACAGAGACACAGCAAAACCTTCTGGCAATGGTACGTATTGATGAGCCATCCTGGAGGAGTTGGACTGCCTGTAACCTCTGTAGAGTCCAGGTAAGCACTTCATAGCTAACATGTAGTAACATAGCTCACGTTTACATGCGCATAAATTTCCCGATCCCATCCAAACCTTGGTTGTCCCGGAAATTCAAAAATCTCCGTTACATGGACACTAAATGAAATGATCCGATCATTACGTGTGTATACATGTACCAAGCGTTGGATCAGATTAAATCTTTTAAGCATGCACAGAACTTCCTGCCAAACTTGGCAGTTCTGTCTGCGTCTGGTTTTTGGGAGGCCTGATAAACGATGCGCTCGGAGCGAGCCGGAAAGAAAAACGGAGAGAGGAGGAAAAAAGCGCTTGGCAGCGAAATGTCCGAGAAAATGTAGAGAATGAGCGATTGAACCGTGGGCGGGAGAGCGAGTGGGCTGTGGAGAGAGAAAAGAGGAAGAGAGGAGGAGGATAAATTCCTGCTTCCTGCAGCTTTAAATGAACTTGAGTGTATAAGTCAGCGTTCCTAGACTTTCTGCCATCAAGGCGTTCAATTATGTTGAGCTCCCTTAAGGTTTCAAGCAAGAAACAGGTGTCGGTGACAGACCACTTCGACTTTCCTCCCGCCATGTTGTTCACAACAAGAGCGAGAGCGACAGGTGGTTTCCTGTTGTTGACAAGGCGGAAAAACGTCACGCTGACGTCGCACACATGCGCAGTGAAGATTATTTTACTCTTAAGATCCAAATGGGTGTTTACATGGACGCCAATCAGAATGGCGATAGGAAAAAAACCATCTCTCTTCGAATTAAATTTATTTCCGATCGGACCGAATCGGATTAGAATCTTCAGTCTGACATATTTACATGAAACATTTTGATCTGATCAGGCCTTCAATCCGATTATTTGTGTCCATGTAAATGTAGCTAGTGACCCTAGCCAAATGCAAAACTGGTGAAAAAGAGTCAGAAAATGTCAGTGTCCTCAACCTGTAAAACCATTCCTGTTTTGATGGTCATCTCATTGTTGCCCCTCTAGTTCACCTGTTGTTCATTTAATTAACACCAAAGCAGCTGAAACTGATTAACAACCCCCTCTGCTACCTACCTGACCAAATCAATATCCCACAAGTTTAATTAAGTTCATGCTTTACTCTGATTACAAAGTGTTCCTTTATTTTTTGAGTAGTGTATATAAAGGATTTTCAGGTCGCAGCCAAGGTGTTGAGTGGATCTGTTTTGGTGGCCTTAGGATTGCATCTCTGTTATCCGCAGATGATGGATCTGGAGCGATTCACAGCCGCAGTGTGAAGCGGCGGGATGAGGATCAGTGCCTCCAAATCCGAGACCATGGTCTTGAGCTTGAAAGGGGTAGAGTGCCTTCTCGGGTTGGGGAGAATGTACTGCCCCTAGTGGAGGAGTTTAAGTATCTTGGGGTCTTGTTCATGAATGAGGGGAAGATGGAGCGGGAGATCGATAGACGGATTGGTGCGGCGGTTGTGATGAAGAGCTGAGCCAAAAAGCAAAGATCTCCGTTTGCCGCTGGAGCTCCCAGATCTGCTGGTGTCCTGCTTCCTGCCAGTAACGATACGCTACATGATTAGCTGAATGTTGCCACATGATGTAAAACATTGTGGGTGCCCAGAAAACGATAATAACATCACGCAGCGTCCGTGTGCCGAGTCGGAAGCATCTGTAGCATTAGTGTCTCAAATGACCAATGAAGTTTTACTTGATTGATAACAAACCTGGAAAAAAATAATGATGTAAAGGGGAAGAGCTGGGGAGCGCTGTGGCTAGCTGTAGCTAACATGTTAGCCTCTTTTAGCTGAGTCAGTTAGCCATATTAAGCTACAATACTTTTAAATCTGTGTCAACAACAACAGGTTGTTTTATACAAGTAGAATAAATGTTTTATTTGCCTAAAATCTTTATGAAAGTCATTTTTAAGATGTTTTATTGTTCCACATCTACCATCAGAACTAAAAAAAATAAAAATAAGACATTTTTTATCACCTTGTGAAATAGCAGAGCTCTGTCTGTCTTAGAAGGCAGGACTTTCCTTCCAGACTGACAATGATTGTTTTCTACTTTTGGAACCTTTAGATCACAGATGAAATGTAAAATAATAACAAATATAAGTTATAATATTTTGAGATTCCAAAAGAGATTTGATCCTTAAGAAACTGGTGTAATACAGATTGTCCCAGTGGAGTTGCCATATTGACGTCATAAGAAGGGGCGGAGCCCCTTGGAGATATGTTGTGACGGTTTCACAAGTTTAATTATTTTAGTTTTAGTTTTTTGTTTTTTACTGGGTGTTTGTCACTGTTTTAGCGGTGCCAGTCAGGTATCCCTCCTGACAAGTAGGATAAATATTTATATATTTTTAAACCAGTCACACAAGGACCATACACTTATGTGTGTAGACCCTTACAAATAAAGAACGAAAACTCTTCACAAATAGACCAACAAAAAATTAGGCTTAACAGTCCTTGTATTTCAAAAAGAAAAAAAACAAAATAAATATATAGCCATCAAAAAATAATCACAAAATTCTTCCCCACAAAATAAATGTCCATTTTTTCCCAACGGATTAGGGCTCCAATATAAATTGCCCCACAGCAAGAGTGAATAAACAAGAGGAAAAAAAACATAAGAGCCTATATACAACAAAAGTCCTACAATTGCATATAAAACAGCACAAACAAACATACGGTACATAGAATGGACTTACAGGTCAGATGAGAAACAAATCTTGCTCAGAGGCAGGAACTGGATCAGGTTTTCTGTTGTTGGTTTCACTAGATGAATATATTTAAAATTTATTTTATTTTTTGTAAAGGGGCAAAATTATTAATTTGATTTTATATTTTCAGTAAGTATAGCACTTACAGAGGATGTTCAACTGTGACGTCACCGGCTTCTGGGTAATTGTGATGACACGTCGGCACGGCAGGAGCACAGAATGAAGTTTGTTTGGTTTTCTCCTTTTCGTTAATGATCGGTGGGATCCAGAACAGAGGCAAAATACTGAAAGCACGAGGGATTAAACGGCCTTGGACAGACTTTGTTACTGGTCGACAGAACGGAATATGCAGAAGTAGTAGCAGCAGCTGTTTCTGTTACGCTGTCTGCTGAGACACTGACATTTTCAAACTGGAGCTAGGAGCCAGATTGAACAGTGGACCAATCAGGTAAGTGCATGTGTTCAATGGGCGTAAAGAAGGCGTGTCTTGAGCTGTGAAGAAGCAGGAGGATTTATGAATAACGGTGCAGCCAGCTCTGTGCAACCAGCAGGTTGTCACAATGTTACCTACAGCGCTCAATCTACATTCCTGCTCTAATCTGTGGTCATGAGCGGAAGAACGAGATCCCGGATACAAGCGGCTGAAATGAGTTTTCTCTGTACCGTTTCTGGGCTCTCCCTTAGAGATAGGGGGAGGAGCTCAGGGTAGAATGGCTGCTCCTCCTTCAGAGGAGCCAGTTGAGGTGGCTCAGGCATTTGGTTAGAATGTGTCCTGGAACACCTCCCTGGTGAGGTGTTCCAGGTGCTGGAGGGACTATGTTTCTCGGTTGGCCTGGGAACGCCTTGGGGTTCCCCCAGAGGAGCTGGACCAAGTGGCTAGGGAGAGGGACGTCTGGGCCTCCCTACTGACGCTTTGATGCCAAGATGGCAAGAACGCACCATAAGCCCCGCCCTCACATTTCAGGAGGTGTTGGCGTCCAGCGGAAGGTTTGCTGATGTGATTCGTGTTGAATGGAAGCTGTTTGTTTCTGTCGAGGATGTTTTTGGGTTAGTTGTTGATCGTATCACTGAAATGTGACGATTTTCGGCTTCAAACATTTTCTGATTCATTCATAAATATCTGAAAAATGTCCTCAAAGATATTCCTTTTTTTATTCCTGCAGGCCTTATCCCCCCAGAGGATCAAACTATCGCACTCACCCTTACCCCCCTCCACTTACCCACATACCCCGCCCTCCCTTACTCGCCCACCCCCCTCCCCCTCTATCAGCTCCCTACCATCCGTACAGATGGACTTCCCCTCATCCAAACGCTCAGTGGAGGATGACTCCTCCCCCCTTACTTCCACGCTACTCCCCACTTTGGACGCCGAAGCCTGAAGGGGAAGGACGAGCTGAGGACTGGAGCCGGCCCAGAACCAGACACCGAGGCTATGACGGATATTAGGCGCCAAACGGGTCGATGTGCTGCCCATTCTTTTAGGCTGTTCTAACCAAACTTTTAGGATTTTAAATCTGGTTCTATTTCTGATTTTGTTTTGTTTTTTATAAAATTTTCTCACAGATTCTTTTTGATTTTACAACTTTTAAATGAGATCTTTTAACTGATCTTCCTCCCAGTTACAACTTCTTATTTCAGCATGAAGTTTTTAATAGGATAAAGAGAGAGAGGGAAGACATGCAGAAACAGGACGGTGGCACCAAGGTCTAAGTTTGATTGATGGAAGAAATACATGGCGTCACTTTATTTCAAAACACCTGTGAGCTAAATAGACATTCTGCGCATGATTTATCTTCCACCGTACAACAAAAACACAATCGGAGTATAAAAATCGCTCTCCACACGCGCTTGTGCTCAGGATCTCACTGTGCGCACGGTTTTCTATCCAGAGGACGGCTGTGTTCTCGAAAGCGTCTCTGCCCTCTGACTAATTTTCTCCTCACTTAAAGGAAAATGTGTTTTGACAGGTTGGGCAGAGACAAACGTCTTCTGTAAGCCTCTTCCTGATTGGGCCTTGCAGACATGATCACACAGGAAGTAGCGTCAGGAAGCCTTTGACTGACGCTTACCACCTACCACCCACGTACCGCAGACGTTGGATAAGCTCCGCCTCTGTCCCGCCTCCAGTCGTAGTCTTAACTTACGGATGACCAGCTGTCAGTCTAAGGCTTCCTGATGCTACTTCCTGTCTGATAGTGGCTTACAGAAGAGGTTTGTCCCTGCCCAACCTGTCAAAACACATTTTTATTCAGGCGAGGAGAAAATCAGTCCGCGGGCAGAGATGTTATCCTCGAATGTGACCATTGGATAGAAAATGGTGCGTGCGGTTGGATCACCAGCGCGATCCCGAGCGCGCGTTGGAGCAGCTGGCGTGCGTGGAGAGCGGTTTTTCCCTCTCTGAGCATCAGTTTCTCTCGTATGTGTGATTTTGTTGTACGGTGGAAGAGAAACCATGCGACTGTGTTTGTGACTGTCACAGTCACAGATGTGACTGTGTTTATTTTGCTTGTGGGCGTTTTGAAATAAATGTGGCATCATAGAAATGGCTTGAATTTCCTCCTCTCCTCCTTTCTCCTGCTCTGCAGCCTCACTGGCTTTTTAACTTAAACAATATATTTTATTGTGTTTCTTTAAATCGCATATGGCTTCTAAAACTGGCTGGTCTTTGCGGTCAAAGAATGTAAAGGTGAACTTTAGCCTGCAGTGTTTCTTTATGTTAAAAAGACCCAGATGAAAGTAGATGTTCTTCTAAAGATGTCATTACCCTCGTCATTCAAGGTTTCCATCATGATTGGATAGTTTTTAAGTTAAATTAAAATGAGGGTAAGGTCACAGAGAGTTGTTTAAGGGCATAAATATTTTAAAATGTGATGTTAATTCTTGCCTTCTTGATATATTTTGTATTTTCTTTGAAACTTTTGGATATAATTCAGAGTTTGGAAATGTTCTGACTCTTCAGGATGTTTCTCCTCTGCCTTGGCTGATTCAGAGGATTCTCTGCGTCATTAAAGTTTGTTTTTGGTCTAAAACTCTCTGCTTGTCTTTTGTTGATTTAACAGTCTTACAGTTATTTAGGTTTTGCAGCAGTTTGTGTTACTTTTCAGCCTCAGAGGCGTCAAGTAACAAAGTAGAAAAACTTCCTTCCTCATGTTGGCTATCTATACTTTACTGGAGGAATTATTTTTAGTAAACCTTTTAGTTCTACTTCTTAAATTTTATGAATAAACTCATTAGTTTTGTTTAAGTTCATTTTCATTATAGCCTGTTGGTATAAAAAACAAAACAAAATAATTAGTTTCATTCAGATAATTTCTTTGTGGTTGGACTTGGTGCTGCCCATGGGCGTAGGTTTGCATAGGGACCAATTTTGTACCGACCCCCTTGTCCCTATCAACAATTAGATGTGAATAATATGTTTAAAATTTAAAATACAGCGTTGTTGCAGCAGTAGAGGAGTTCTGGATGGAGAATATTGACAGATGAAAACATTTTTTATCCAAAAAGCAAAATGTTTATTTTTTTTTTTACAATTTTGGTATAATTCCTGCTCTAAGTGGCTCGCCCTGTGAGTTAAAGACATTTTTTAGAGTCTCTATACTCCAGTTAACAATTAATCGATAACTAAATTTGTGGACAATATTTCAATAATAGATTAATCTGATGAATTGTTTCAGCCCTAATTAAAATACATGAAATGGGTTAAACAGAGTAACTCCAGCCTAAATGTACGACTTGTAGAGTTAATGTTCTAAAAGCTCAGTGTCAGTTCCTCTTTTAGTTCCAGTGTTCATGTAAATACACTACATTTATTTGGCGTTCCTTGAATCTATTATTTTGCTTTGTTTAATGATACAAAGAGAACATTTAAAAGATAAGAGTGGGTTTTACCTCTGAACGATTCTATATCTTCAAAAGAAACAGGAAAATTCCAGTTGCTGGTAATTTCAAATGCAAACCTTTTCAAAGTGGAAAACAGTCCTAATTCCACATTCATTGATAAACAGCCTCTAGTTTGTGTAGTGCTTATAAAATTTGTATAAATGTAGCAAGAAATGCTGCTTTTCTCTTTAAATGAAATACTCCCTGATTTTCACATCAAGCATAAAAAACCGAGCATGCATATTTTTGCCAAGGACATCAGACCAATAGTGTCCCTACCAAAGTTGAAATCAAACCTATGCCCTTGGTGCTGCCCCAACTTGTTGTTCATTACACATACAAAATAAATAGTTTTTAAGATGATGGTTAAATCTGACAACCAGATCATCCCAGTCAAGATTGATTCAAAGTTTTCTATCTAAGGAAAACCAGCTGATTACATCGACTCATGGTGACTCTTCAGCAATCCCTCACACTAAGCATGCTAGTAGCGACATTATACTTTTGTCTGTTGTTTTTTTGTTGTTGTTTTTTTTACCTTTTATCATCTGCTCTCTTTATAGTCTATATGAGCATCTGGAACCAGAATTTTCTCAAAGAGTAATCCCAAGGGATTAATAAAGCTGAGTCTAAGTCTAATAAGGTTTAGATAGCAGAGTCAATGAATCTGGTTTCATTTTAATTTTAAGCATCTGAAGTAGTGATGGTTAATGAGGCATCTTGAAGCCAAACTATTGATGCTGCGTTGATTCTGTCTCTCAGAATACTGACACCTGCTGGACATTTAAAGACACTACAGGCAGCTGATTGGACAGACTAAACTGAATTGATTTGATGACCTAGAACAATATTATTGAGTTATTGTAGGTTATATTTAATTATTTATTGTCTATATTTAAATAATTATCTCTACATTATTTATTGGCTGCATCTAAAATTATCAAACATTTATCATAACGTGAAAACTCAGAGGAAAATGTGAATGACAATGCTGCTGGACTAGGATTTTAAATCCTATTATTTAAAACAAAAAGTACAGTAAAAAAAACAGTACATAAACTAAGAGTAAATTTCAAATGAACTTTAATTCAGTGTGTTGAGTGATAACTGAGAGGAAAAGGTTGACAACGAGAAAATTTAATTAAAAAAGACTGGGATCTGATTTAAAAAGCTCTGAAAAGGTTAAACAAACATATTTTTGTTGTTTTTGTTTCTTTTTAAAACATCACAGTAATCTAGAAAAAAAAAACATGTCATGATGGTAAAGCTTATCAAGAAAAGGCTGAACTCTTTAAGTTGATGTTTCAAAGAAATGAAAGAATTTAAAAAGAAAGGAAGGAAGATGGATGGAAAGGAAGAGGAAGAAAGGATGATTCGTTGATAATTTTATGGTTTTATTATTTTCTGTTATTTAAATAGTGAAAAGCATACAGTCAACCTCATTCTAGAGCACTACATTTAAATTAAACATTAAGATGAACAGATCATTATCTCTGTGCGCGGCGCCTGCTGCAGTCTGCGCATGCGCTGAACGTCGCTGCGGCTGCTGCAGGTGGAATCATGGCGATGAAGGCGCTCAGAGGGATGGTCAACGGAACCATGAGCGAGATCTCATCGGCCGTCAGCGGGTCTCCGGTCCATCCGACCGCCGCTGCATCCCGGGAGCACGCGCTGGCTTTGAGCCGGGATTACATCTCCCAGCCCCGCCTGAGTGAGTGTGAGAGGCAGCGGGTCCGTCAGCGGTCCGTCAGTGGTCCGTCAGCGGTCCATCAATAGTCCATCAGCAGTCCATCAATGGTCCCTCAGCGATCCGTGAGAGGTCCATCAGTGGTCCGTCAGCGGTCCGTGAGCGATCCATCAATAGTCCATCAGCAGTCCATCAATGGTCCGTCAGTGGTCCATTAATTATCCGTTAGCCGTCCGTCAGTAGTCCGTCAGCGGTCCATCAGTGGTCGTCAGTGGTCCTTCAGCGGTCCATCAATGGTCGTCAGTGGTCCTTCAGCGGCCCATCAGTGGTCGGTCACTGATCCATCAATAGTCCATCAGTGGTCCTTCAGCGGTCCATCAGCAGTCGGTCACTGATCCATCAATAGTCCATCAGCGGTCCATCAGCGGTCGGTCACTGATCCATCAATAGTCCATCAGCGGTCCATCAGCGGTCGGTCACTGATCCATCAATAGTCCATCAGCAGTCCATCAATGGTCCCTCAGCGATCCGTGAGAGGTCCATCAGCGGTCCATCAGTGGTCCTTCAGCGGTCCATCAGCGGTCGGTCACTGATCCATCAATAGTCCTCACAGCGGTCCATCAATAGTCCATCAGCGGTCCATCAGTGGTCCTTCAGCGGTCCATCAGCGGTCGGTCACTGATCCATCAATAGTCCTCACAGCGGTCCATCAATAGTCCATCAGCAGTCCATCAAATGTCTGTCAGTGGTCCTTCAGTGGTCCGTCAGCGGTCCATCAATAGTCCATCAGCAGTCCATCAATGGTCCATCAGTGGTCCTTCAGTGGTCCGTCAGCGGTCCATCAATAGTCCATCAGCAGTCCATCAAATGTCTGTCAGTGGTCCTTCAGCGGTCCATCAGCGGTCGGTCACTGATTCATCAATAGTCCATCAGCAGTCCGTCAGTGGTCCTTCAGCGGTCCATCAGCGGTCGGTCACTGATCCATCAATAGTCCATCAGCAGTCCGTCAGTGGTCCTTCAGCGGTCCATCAGCGGTCGGTCACTGATCCATCAATAGTCCATCAGCAGTCCGTCAGTGGTCCTTCAGCGGTCCATCAGCGGTCGGTCACTGATCCATCAATAGTCCATCAGCAGTCCGTCAGTGGTCCTTCAGCGGTCCATCAGCGGTCGGTCACTGATTCATCAATAGTCCATCAGCAGTCCATCAGCGGTCCATCAATGGTCCATCAGCGGTCCGTCAGTGGTCCATCAGTGGTCCGTCAGTGGTCCGTGAGCGATCCATCAATAGTCCATCAGCAGTCCATCAATGGTCCATCAGTGGTCCGTCAGTGGTCCATTAGTGGTCCATTAATTATCCGTTAGCCGTCCGTTAGTAGTCCGTCAGCGGTCCATCAATGGTCGTCAGTGGTGGTCCATCAGTGGTCCTTCAGCGGTCCATCAGCGGTCAGTCACTGATCCATAAACAGTCCATCAGCGGTCCATCAGCGGTCAGTCACTGATCCATAAACAGTCCATCAGCGGTCCATCAGTGGTCCATCAGTGGTCCTTCAGCGGTCCATCAGCGGTCAATCAGCGGTCGGTCACTGATCCATCAATAGTCCATCAGTGGTCCTTCAGCGGTCCATCAGCGGTCAATCAGCGGTCGGTCACTGATCCATCAATAGTCCATCAGTGGTCCTTCAGCGGTCCATCAGCGGTCGGTCACTGATCCATCAATAGTCCATCAGCGGTCCATCAGTGGTCCGTCAGCAGTCCATCAGCGGTCGGTCACTGATCCATCAATAGTCCATCAGCGGTCCATCAGTGGTCCTTCAGTGGTCCATCAGTGGTCCGTCAGCAGTCCATTAGCGGTCCATCGGTGGTCCGTCAGTGGTCCATTAGCGGTCCATCGGTGGTCCGTCAGTGGTCCGTGAGCGACCCATCAATAGTCCATCAGCAGTACATCAATGGTCCATCAGTGGTCCGTCAGCAGTCCATTAGCGGTCCATCGGTGGTCCGTCAGTGGTCCATTAGCGGTCCATCGGTGGTCCGTCAGTGGTCCGTGAGCGACCCATCAATAGTCCATCAGCAGTACATCAATGGTCCATCAGTGGTCCGTCAGCAGTCCATTAGCGGTCCATCGGTGGTCCGTCAGCAGTCCATTAGCGGTCCATCGGTGGTCCGTCAGTGGTCCATTCAGCGGTCCATCGGTGGTCCATCAGTGGTCCTTCAGTGGTCCATCAGTGGTCCGTCAGCAGTCCATTAGCGGTCCATCGGTGGTCCGTCAGTGGTCCATTAGCGGTCCATCGGTGGTCCGTCAGTGGTCCGTGAGCGACCCATCAATAGTCCATCAGCAGTACATCAATGGTCCATCAGTGGTCTGTCAGCGGCCCATTAGTGGTCCATCAATTATCCGTTAGCCGTCCGTCAGTGGTCCATCAGTGGTCCGTCAGCGGCCCATTAGTGGTCCATCAATTATCCGTTAGCCGTCCGTCAGTGGTCCTTCAATGGTTCGTCAGTGGTCCATCAATTATCCGTTAGCCGTCCGTCAGTGGTCCTTCAATGGTTCGTCAGTGGTCCATCAATGGTCCGTCAGTGGTCCGTCAGTGGTCCGTCAGTGGTCCATCAATGGTCCGTCAGAGGTCCATCAGTGGTCCATCAGTGGTCCATCAATAGTCCATCAGCAGTCCATCAATGGTCCGTCAGTGGTCCATCAGTGGTCCGTCAGTGGTCCATCAGTGGTCCGTAAGTGGTCCATCAATAGTTAATCAGCAGTCCATCAATGGTCTGTCAGTGGTCCTTCAGCGGTCCATCAGCGGTCGGTCACTGATCCATCAATAGTCCATGAGCAGTCCGTCAGTGGTCCTTCAGCGGTCCATCAGCGGTCGGTCACTGATCCATCAATAGTCCTCACAGCGGTCCATCAGTGGTCCGTCAGTGGTCCCTCAGTGGTCCGTCAGCGGTCCATCAATAGTCCATCAGCAGTCCATCAAATGTCTGTCAGTGGTCCTTCAGCGGTCCATCAGCGGTCGGTCACTGATCCATCAATAGTCCATCAGCGGCCCATCAATGGTCCATCAGCGGTCCGTCAGTGGTCCATCAGTGGTCCGTCAGTGGTCCGTGAGTGATCCATCAATAGTCCATCAGCAGTCCATCAATGGTCCATCAGCGGTCCGTCAGTGGTCCATTAGTGGTACATTAATTATCCGTTAGCCGTCCGTCAGTAGTCCGTCAGCAGTCCATCAATGGTCGTCAGTGGTGGTCCATCAGTGGTCCTTCAGCGGTCCATCAGCGGTCGGTCACTGATCCATCAATAGGTCCATCAGCGGTCCATCAGTGGTCCTTCAGCGGTCCATCAGCGGTCGGTCACTGATCCATAAACAGTCCATCAGTGGTCCATCAGTGGTCCTTCAGCGGTCCATCAGCAGTCAATCAGCGGTCGGTCACTGATCCATCAATAGTCCATCAGTGGTCCTTCAGCGGTCCATCAGCGGTCGGTCACTGATCCATCAAGTCCATCAGCGGTCCATCAGCGGTCCATCAGCGGTCGGTCACTGATCCATCAATAGTCCATCAGCGGTCCATCAGCGGTCCATCAGCGGTCCATCAGCGGTCGGTCACTGATCCATCAATAGTCCATCAGCGGTCCATCAGTGGTCCTTCAGTGGTCCATCAGTGGTCCGTCAGCAGTCCATTAGCGGTCCATCGGTGGTCCGTCAGTGGTCCGTGAGTGACCCATCAATAGTCCATCAGCAGTACATCAATGGTCCATCAGTGGTCTGTCAGCGGCCCATTAGTGGTCCATCAATTATCCGTTAGCCGTCCGTCAGTGGTCCTTCAATGGTTGCGTCAGTGGTCCGTCAGTGGTCCGTCAGTGGTCCGATCAGTGGTCCATCAATGGTCCGTCAGAGGTCCATCAGTGGTCCATCAGTGGTCCATCAATAGTCCATCAGCAGTCCATCAATGGTCCGTCAGTGGTCCATCAGTGGTCCGTCAGTGGTCCATCAGTGGTCCGTAAGTGGTCCATCAATAGTTCATCAGCAGTCCATCAATGGTCTGTCAGTGGTCCATCAGTGGTCCATCAACGGTCCGTGAGTGGTCCGTGAGAGGTCTATCAGCGGTCCATAAGTCAAACCGTGAGTTAACCCTGGGTTAAACAGCTTTGGAAACACTGCACAACCTTTTTTTTTTAGGCCCACCGTTACCTAGAAACACGGTGGCGGTGCGGCCTGACAATCGATTCCCTGACTGTAGCTAAAGCTGCTTTTAGGCCGAGTCTAAACATGTCTTCAACATGGCCGTGGTTTAACAATACACTTAGCGACAAAGTCATTAAGGTTTGAAGTTATGCCCTGTTCTCCATCTAAGGAGGCTAAGATTGAAGAGATTGAACAGAGGAGGGAGCTTCCAGGCCTGCGTCCAGTGGCGGCCGGCCCATAGGGGGCGCTGGGGCACCGCCCTCCCTGATAAGAAGAGAGAAACGTAAAATATATTTTTAGAAATTAACTCATAAATGTCAGTTTTACTCTCTAGAGTGTGTACCTATAAGCAAAAATTGATTATATAAGGGGCATTTCCCTATCTACTCTCATTCTTTGTGGATTTCCGCCTGAGAGGCTACCTCCTCTGTCTGCTGCTGGGAAGCTCCCCTGACTTCCAGGAATCTGTCATTCATGTGTTATTGCTAGGAGCATTTCCTCCATGCTCCCATGTTTTTTACCCACAAAGCACACACCATGAGCCCGCCTGCAGCAGCCCCAGCTCCCTGCAGCTTCTGGATTAGCTGCTCCAGGGGCACTCTGCCTCTCATGCTCTGCCCGCCTGAGAGGTCCCCTCCTCGGCCAGGCTGCTGGGGAAGCACCCCTGACTTCCAGGAATCTGATTCTGTGTTAAAAAGGAGCATTTCCTCCATGCTTCCAGGGTTTTTACCCACAAAGCACACACCATGAGTCCGCCTGCAGCAGCGCCAAGCTCCCTGCAGCTTCTGGATTAGCTGATCCAGGATAACGACTCTGCCTCTCATGCTCTACCGCCTGAGAGGCCCCCCTCCTCGGTCAGGCTGCTGGGGAAGCTCCCCTGACTTCCAGCAAAACAAATTATATAAACTACATTTCCTATCAAACTGTCATTCATTTGTGGACCAAAACTGGACAGACTCCTACCGTCTCTGTCTTGGTAAGGCAGTGCTGATTGCAGACACCCACATTTACAGAGAATCATGTCAATCATGTACCGAACTATTGCTAGGTGAATTTAATGGCCAATCAGCGTCTCAGAACTTTATGGTCTTGGAGCGCTGAAAATACTGCGCTTTAACAGGCTTCTGCACCCAAGCAGGTGCAGACAATTAGAGGGAAGATGGCGAATGTAACGTTTACCAGATGCAGCTTCCACCAAATTCGGTGAGATCCTTATTTATCTACCCGCTTGCCAGAAGAACATCCCTGTTGTAGGGTAGGAAAATTTCATGTCATGGTTATTGTGACTGTGACTAATCCACCTCATCACTTAAAACAACCTCTAACTTTGCACGCCACACACACATTCCTGTTATACTGTGTTTGTGAGGACCAATACACTCGCGTTGAGCCCAGAGGCTCCATTAACTTAAAACACACAAGCTGTTCCTGGTTACCTGCTGGCGTATTGAGGGTGCACACTTAATATTTCAGTGGGGTTAGCCGTGTGTGTGTAGTATGCATGTTATGCCATAGGAAAAGACGTCCAGGCCATAAAGGCGGTGGTAGGAGAAGAAGCTCTAACGGCTGACGACCTGCTTTATCTGGAGTTCCTCACTAAGTTTGAGAAGAACTTCATCTCCCAGGGTGAGGCGCTCATCATATAAAACATTAATTCTGTTAAAAATAGTCTTTAACGTTAGCCCGTCTGCTGCAGCCGGGGCTAATGTTAGCTGTCTGCTGTAGTGTTAATTTTAGCAGCATTTTTAAATTTACTTTCAATTTTAGTCCAGTTTCAGCATCGGCTTGTTAGTTTTTATCACATTTAGTCGACATCATCACATTTTTATTTATTTAGTCTAGTTTTAGTCGACTATAAGTCAGAGCATTTTAGTCTTTATTTTAGTCCAAGAAAACATAATTTTATTAGTTTTAGTTTTAGTCAACAAAAACTGTCAACATTTTAGTCTAGTTTTAGTCAGGACATCATTTTAACCTTTTACTTTTTTGTCAGCAGATTAATATTTAACATTTCCTAAAATTATTTCACATTTCATAAATTTTTCTCTCATCTTTTTGATAAAAACACAATTTTAAGGAACACATGCAGACATGGAAGATGTTCTGACAATATTTGCATATTTATTTTTGGTTTTATTTGTTAAGGTTCTTAATATTTGAATCAGTAGTGATGGTTAACGAGGCATCTTGAAGCCAAACTGTATTGATGCTGCGTTGATACTGTCTCCCAGAATACCGACACCTGCTGGACATTTAAATACACTACAGGCAGCTGATTGGACAGACTGAACTGAATTGATTTGATGACCTAGTACAGGGGCAAACACAAACTGTTCAAAGAGCAATATTGGAACAAAAAAACTAAAATCTGTCTGGAGACACAAAAATGTAAAAGTCTTCTATAAGCCTCGTATGGTAACACAGGCTCTACGTGTATGAGCCCACTATTAAAAAGGACTATGTGGGCTAAAGGCTGATTTAAACCAGGTGGTCTGCGTGTGTGTCGCAGTTACCGCAGATATGCCCCGCCCCTTCCGCAGACACTCTGCTGCACCTCTCCAAAATTGTAGGTGACCGCAGACAGGAGGCCTCTGATTGGTCAAATCTACATCTGCTCTACTCTATGCGTATTTCCTGTTTGGTTCCTCATCCGGCTTGTTTTGTTTGTCTGACCGCCATTGTGGAAAACGACTGAAGATGGACCAGCTAGAAGAGTGAGGTACGTGAGAACGCTTGGAGCCTTTTTCCACCTGGATCCCCAGTCTTTTTGGCCCTCATGTCCCTCCATTGTCGCACAAACTTGCCCACACTTCCTCACCGCCTCAGCCGTATCTAGACCCACAGCTAGTTCCTGATTGGCCCTCTGGCGTTATGGCGTGGAAAAACATAGCGCAGACCACGCTTCAAAATTGAGCAAAAATCAAAAATATCAGCAACACACTGCTGGGGGAGGATAAGCAGGCCTATAAATATATATGCGTTCATGATTAAATGTTAATCCTGGAGCAAATGTCACATGAGGTGAGGGAGGAGCAGGAACGCCACCGTGGAATACACCACCGCACGCCCAATCGTGTAGTTTTTAGGGTTTGCCGTATTGGATGAAATGATAGAAACAGGATAAAGGAATCTATGGTGGACGTGTTTCTGATTGGAGGAGCCGAGGAACCCCAGGAACTGACATCCGTATTTCCCTACCCTGAAATCCCCATTCTCCATCACCAGCCGCTCCTTTGGTTTGTAGTTTAATTTTGAGGATTTGGGGGAAAAAAATGTTAGAAAGAGATCCCTACATCAGAGCGCTACCTGTTGGATCTATGAACGGTTTTGCAACTAAACCAGCAGCGGTAGTTTGGTTTGGAGATGCAGTCCACTTTTTAAATCTATCTTTGTTCTCGTCTAATTTCTCCAGAAGTTCTGCAATTGCACTTTTTCTCTCTCTTGGTGGTGGGCTGCAGATTTAGCATTCCTTCCCTGGAAATGCCTTTCCAAACGATTCGCTCCTTTCTTCTTTGAATCCTCTGTTCTCATCAGCTATCTTCCTTTTTTCCCCTTTTGGGATCCATGGCCTGAGACACACCCACTGCTTTGTTTAGGACAGCCACCTGCCCGCACACTAGCCTCGTGAGACCATCCTGATTTCGAGCTTTCAAGATTTCACTTTCGCTAATCAGTCTGGAGACACTGTTAAAGAACATTTGGAGCCGTTCACCAAACGAACGTCCAATCAGCGTTGGCTTTGAGGCGGGTTGAGGTGTGACGCAACGAGAAGCGCGACAGTTCAGTCTAAAGAACATGGCGGCTTCAGCCGATGAAACTAGCGTTAGCGTGGCTATCGAGCAAGTTTTATGGGAATTACAAAGTATTTCTTCACTCAAAGAAGAGCAAAACACTGCTCTGGAGGCTTTTCTCAGAGGAAAAGATGTTTTTGCTCTTCTCCTGACTGGTTTCAGCAAGGGTAGCCTAGCTTGTGGTTGTGTTTTTGTCGTCGCTCTGTTAGTACGTCATATGCTTCGTTGATCTGATTGGTTTATTTGGCCCGTCTATCACCAACATAGGCCAATCACCTAATCAGTATTTTCGCCCCTTCCCAAAATTACTTCAACGGAAGGTTTCCAGATGGATATGCGGAGCAAATCCATCTGGCGGAGTCAGGTTAGCATGGCAGCGCGCCGCGCTGAAACCTGCTGCTGGCCGTGACCACTGATCTGTATGGTCATGATATAACAATAAATAAATTTCACTCCAGGGAGCTGCAAGGGTGGATCGCTAAAGAGCCGCATGCGGCTCCGAAGTCACAGATTGCCGACCCCTGACCCAGAACAATGATATAATTGAAGTGATTGTAGGTTATATTCTATTATTTCCTATCTATGTTTAAATTGAAAATATCTTTGATATGTTTTGATGCAGTCAATAAATAATGTAACATTTATTATAACGTAAAATGTGAATGAAGATGCTGCTGGACTGGGATTTCAAATCCTAATTAAATAAACAATAAGTGCAGTATATAAACTTTTTAAATCCGTTATTCCTCTAATGGTAAAGCCATGACCTAAAGTTAACTTGCACTTCATTTTGATAATAGGTTTGTGTCAAAATGATGTTATATTTCTTTAGATCGCTGCTACTGGTGCCCATGTCTTTATGGTCTGTCAGTGTTCCTGTTCTGTAAGTGTCTAAGCTGCGTGAGCCGATCGACTGCCTCTTTAGAAAGTGCATGCATCGTTACCAGTAGTGCCTTGAGTATCAGGTCTGACTGAGAAATAAAGGCTGCTGCCTCTTCACCTCTAACGTTGTTTTTTTGTTATTTTTAACATATTAACTTTCATTTAATTGCGAGGTATTAATAGGGTTTCAAACTAGGTCCTTTACAGGTATATATTTTTAAGGTGTATGGCAGCTAGTGGTTCTTTTAAATTCCCACCCGACTCTGGGGAAAATTTGTTGATTTGTTTTCCAATTCCAGGCTGTTAAATTCAATTTCATTTCAGTTTATATAGCGCCTATTCACAGCACACGTCATCTTAAGGCCCTTTATAGATCATCCAGTCAGATTGGTTGAAAATTTTCTATCTAAGGAAAACCAGCTGATTGCATCGACTCATTGACTCTTCAGCAATCTCTCACACTAAGCATGCTTGTAGTGACAGTGGAGAGGAAAAACTCCCT
>JAGKQL010000063.1:1037571-1049512 GCA_018398635.1 Cyprinodon brontotheroides
GTGGACACTGAAGGGGGGGGGGCTGAGACACACTTAATATTATCAAGATTCTGATGGCATGTTATGGGAAGGATTTTTGGTAAAACATAATTAGCACGATGCAATAAGGAGTATTCTCCATACATGGAAACAGTTTTATGCAACTGCCTAGTATTGCCTAATGATAAATCCACCCCTTGTCCATCTGTCAACATACCGGTGGCTGTAAAAGAAAGAGAACATCCGATCCTAATGCTGCATTTAGATGATGTGGAAGCAGCACCTTGAGCAGAAAACTTTGACTATGCTGCTGGTGTGATTCTAAACATCCCTCATAGTGAAGCGTGCTGTTCAAATTATATATTTTTTATTACCTTATACTCACCGTGAGGAAAGATCTATGTCTCTGAAGGCATTTTTTCTTATTGTTCTGCCTGTTCTCACTACAACTGTTTGCAGGAAATCTTATTTTTAAAAGCTAATAAAACATTTTCAGAGCTTGAAATGGTTTCGGCTAAACTAGGATCAAATATAAGGTGGTTAGTACTTGTAAACCCCGCAACCCCGAGTTCTCGGGAGTAAATAAAAGCTTTTGATACCTTTACCAATGTAGTGCAAAGCTTTCCTTAAACCTGACACCAGCCTAAATAAAATCATTTTATTTTTAAATAAGATTAAGCTGAACGCCGCACGGCAAACCGCTCAAAATGTTATCCTTTTATCCTTCCTTTCTTCCTTTGTTTTTCTTCTCCTTTATTTCCTCTAGTCTCCATCTTTGTCTTCTAAATTTCCCAACTGCTCCTGCTGGGACAATCAATCCTTAATAACCCCTCCCTGCTGCAACCAGTGAGACAACTCAATTGTCTCAAGATATGCTAATCCTATTCCGTAGATGATTGCACCATGGAGTCAACATTGATCTTCCAAGACCTCAGAAAAACACGAGCCATCCAGTCAGAAAGACTGATGGCGTGATGTCAGTCTGTATGTGAGTATGCTGGGAGCGATGCCTTCGCTGCGCCTCAAACAGAGTTTTGGGAGCTAAACTTCTGTCATCAATTTAAAAAAGGACGAGACGATTTACCAGCATAAAAGACTAAGAAAAAAGGTCTTTAAATGGACAATTTGGAGAATTAGATGATGATAAATGAATGCATTTTAATGGCAAACTAACTCAACCAGATAAAAAAAAATCTAGTCTTTATGGGAGTCTAAAGCTTCATCATGTCTGATGTTGAGCTGACAGTGATGCTCGCTTACTGATGGGAAATATCTTTGAATGGAGAATAAAAATGTCAAGAAGAAGTTAATGGAATTAAACACATTATATGATTATCTCTGAAAGGGCTTCAAACATTCATAGTATCTGATGCTTTTTAACTTTTCCAGACAACATATTTCACGCCTGTAAGCTAATCTGTCTAAAACAACTGATCGAAGGTGATTTGCGAGAAACTGGGATTCTGTTCAGAGGTTAGAAAACATCACATAACTGGCTGTCTGTAGCTTTCAATCTTTGACATAATCCAGAATTTCCAAGTAGAGCTGATTCTCTTTTACTTCATACATATGGTCCCCATCGGTAGAGTTATTAGAACAGCATGGGATTAATTTCACTGTTATGCTGATGATACCCATTCTATATCTGTCTATATTAATCCAGATGAAGCTAACTCCGTACATCAGATTACAGGCATGTCTGAAGACATAAAAACCTGGATGACTCTTAACTTTCTCTGCTAGTAAAACATTTTCGTCGTTATTTTTTACATCATGATACATCCATCCATCCATCCATCTCAAATAAAAATGTCATCCAAAATGCCATCCATCCATCCATCAAATCCATCCATCCAATCCATCCATCCATCCATCCATCCATCCATCCATCCATCCATCCATCCTCATCCATCCATCCATCATCCATCCATCCATCCATCCATCCTCATCCGTCCGTCCGTCCACTATCCATCCATCCATCCATCCATCCATCCATCATCCATCCATCCATCTTCTTCCTCATTCCAGGGTCGGGTTGCGGGGTAGCAGCCAGTGGGGAGGCCCAGACGTTATCCCTCCTCTCCCCAGCCACTTGGCATCATCCCAGTTACGGGCGCTCCAAGTCCAGCCTGAGAAACATAGTCCCTCCAGCGACATGCCTGGGTCTCCCCTGGGCCTCCTCCCACAGTGGACGTGCCTGGAGGCACCTCACCAGGGAGACGTCCAGGGAGGCATCCTAATCCCATGCCCGGAGCCACCTTCCTACTGGCTTCCCTCGATGGAGTGAGCAGCGCTCTACTCTGAGTTCTTTCCCTCTGATGACTGAGCTCCTCCCCCTATCTCTAAGGGAGAGCCCAGTCACACTACAGATGAGAAAACTCATTTCAGTCGCTTGGATCCACGATCTCGTTTTTTCGGTCATGACCCAAAAGCCTCATGACCATAGATGAGGGTAGGAACGTGAATCGACCGGTAAATTAAGACCCTTTTGCTCAGCTTTTGGCTCAGCACTACAGACCGGGTACAGCCTGCTTCACAGCAGACGCAGCACAACTGGCTTGTCGTAATCTCCCCGCCCATCTTCTCTCCTCATTCGTGGAACAAGAGCCCAAGATAAACTCTTAACTCCTCCACGTCCTCAGTAACCTGGAGAAGGCACTCTACCCTCTTCCGGCTCAACATCATGGTCTCGGATTTGGAGGCACTGATCCTCATCCCGGCTGCTTCACACTCGGCTGCAAACCGCTCCAGTGAGAGCTGTAGATCACGCCCTGATGAAGCCAATAGAACCACATCATCTGCAAATAACAGAGATGCAATCCTAAGGCCACCAAAACAGATCCCCTCGACACCTTGGCTGCACCTAGAAATTCTGTCCCTAAAAGTTATGAACAGAATCGGTGACAAAGGGCAACCTTTGCGGAGTTCGACCCTCACCGGAAACGAGTCCGACTTACTCCATACTCCCGTAGTACCCCCCACAGGACCCCCCGAGGGACACGGTTGGAAGTGCCTTCTCCAGATCCACAAAACACATGTAGAGCTGGTTGGGCAGACTCCCATGCACCACTCCGGAATCCTGCTGAGGGTGTAGAGGCTGATCCGATGAACACCCACGGCCAGACCTAAAACCACACTGCTCCCTCGCGGATCCGGAGAGGTCTGACTATCCGGCGGACCCTCCTTTCCAGAACCCCGGAATAGACCTTACCAGGGAGGCTTAAGAGTGTGATTCCTGTGTAGTTGGATCACAGTTACGTGTGATCAGGACACCGTCATTTAAAACCCAGATCAAAGAGGTTTCTAGAATTTTCTTCTTTCATCTGAGGAATATTTTAAAAATGGGCAGGAGGAAAATAGAAATCTCCTGTCCAGGGGTGATGCTGAGAAACTAGTCCATGCATTTTGTTACCTTCAAGGCTGGACTATTGTAATCCTTTACTATCAGGAAGTCCACAACTGTAGTTAAAGCCTTCAGCTGATCCAAAAATGCTGCAGCCAGAAAGTTCTGATGAAAAATGAAAAGAGAGATCATATCTCTCCTATCATCTGGCTTCTTCTTCATTGGCTTCCTGTTAAAATCCAGAATAGAATTTTAAAAATCACTCCTTCTCACATAAAGCCTTAAATGGCCAAGCTCCATCTGATATCAGAGATCTGATTGTTCCCTATGTTCCTAACAGAGCACTTAGCTCTCAATCTGCAGGTTTACTAGTGGTTCCTAGAATTTCTAAAAGTAGAATGGGAGGCAGATCTTTTAGTTCTCAGGCTCCTCTCCTGTGGAACCAACTCCGCCACACCAGTTTTAGTCCTGGGTGAGGCAGACAACCCTGTCTACTTTTAAGGCTAGGCTTAAAACTTTCCTTTTGATAAAGCTTCTAGTTAAAGTGGCTCAGGTTACTCTGAGCTATCTCTATAGTTCTCCTGCTGCTATAGGCTTAGACTGCTGGAGGACATAGGGACCCCTTTTTCATGGTTCTGCTTCAATCAACCCTTCTTATATTCCAGATCAGGTTTAAGCTCTTAAAACTGAGTATCTGATATGAAAAATCTTTCCATAACTGTATTTATTATATATTATGTAAATTCAGAGATAAAGAAGGTTTTTACGGTAGCAGGGAGATGAATATGCACACGAAATACAAAAACAGGCCAAAACCCAAAACACATTCAAAGCGGAAAGGCTACAGTTAGAGAAAAGCTGCAAACTAGGAGAAGAATTGAAATGAGCTTAATAGAGCTTGAAATTTCTCAAATCGTCTGATATTTAAAGCTGTTAGATTATAAAAACAAGTGTGAAGAAAAAATTGAAGAAATCTGTAGAAGTCCTCACAGCACTAGAACTAAAGACTTGATACTGAATGAATGCGAAAAGTGCAAATTCCTGTAAAGATTTGTTGGCTTCAGCATTTTGATAGAACAAATGCAGGTGAGAAATGTGAACTTATGGTTCCCACAGCTTCAACTGCAGCTCTAAATGTTTCTCCTTTTTCAACGCCTTCTTGGTTACAGATGGATAAAATATCTGAGTTCAAACCCCCATCAGTTTTAAACAGACGTCACCAGGTTGTGATGGATTCAGAAACTGTGGGATTCAGGAGTGTTTCCTCTTTTCTGCTCTGATCTCTAAATTAGCAGCCTGTTAAGTTCTGTTTCCTGTATCTGTTATCAGGTTTTTCAACATCTTTCAAATCAAAAACTGCTTATTTTTTCGACCCGTCACCTCTTCTTTCAACGTTATATAAACTCAGGGTTTTCGTGGATAATTAAAAATCATTAAAGTCCATAAATTATTATTGTTTAAATTAAGGCCTTAACTTAACCTAGTAAACTGGCCCCACCCACCAGCGGCCAAAATAATTTTTGCATGCGAGTGGTCTAAAATGTTGTATTTACTTTTTATTATTTCGTTAATAATAACAATTTAATCAGATATAAGTAGTTTCCGCATGTTTGAGCGGAACTGCTTTCGGTTGATCGTAAAGCCGTATGTTCGGAAAAGAAGCTTGAGGCGGAGAAAAAGCTAGAGGATGAGAAAATGCAAATTTCAACAAACTATAGAGACATGGCTGCTTGTTGATGCATTAAAATGATTTCTAAGAGCACTAAAAAGCATTAAATTAGAGTTACTCATTCCTGTATAAACCCCTTTGACTAAGCAGTTACCACCTCAGTATTTTAGGAAAAAACATGTTAGTATTTCTGTAAGTGAGGAAAAGTGTTTTTCTTTAAAGGAAGTTGCGCTCATTACAAACATCGATTAGATCTGTGGGAAATCCCTGAGCTGGGGGGGGTGACCCCGGGCCGTGGCACTGATCCAGTGTTTACTGTGTTAATCAATTCCTCAGCCTCCCTTCTTCTGTTCCCTGTGAAGGAGAACAACCAAGCGTTTGGCTTTTCTACATAATAACAAACAATGGCAGTGTTCAGTGAACAATGAAAAATGCATTGTCTCCATCCCCCCAGTAGCAACGTCTACATGATGTGACCTAGTTTCTCCTACCAGGGGCAACAAACGCAAACATTTCTCACCATGAGCCGCACTGCCTGCGTAGCCCTCAGCCTCTTGGAGGCACGTATATTACTTCTGCAGTTAAATTGAACCAGGGATGAATTAGTTCTACAATTTATTAGGCTTAAGCTGCAGGCGCTGGGCTGCCTCTGCACGGCCCGTTGATATTCCTCACACACAGGAGAGACTTTCTGAGCTAGAACAGAGTCCTGGGGTCACAGTCAGCCAATATCTGTGAAGATGTTCGGCTCAGATGCAGATCCAGGGCTTTAGCTGAACATGGCTGATATGCCTGCAGCTGCATGTCCTCCTGAGGACCTAATGACTGAACACCACTGTCTAACAATCACATTTATGTGTGTGTAAGCTCATCATCACAGCAGAACCTGTTGATATCTGAGCGGTCAGTAGATGGCAGTGTGACTCCTCCTGTTGCAGCCCAGCTTCAGCTCCAGCATCCAGTCTCTCTAATGGAGTGTCAAGAAAAAGCAGCATTCTGTCTGTGTCTTAAAAAAAAATACACAGCAAGTTTAACCAATCCGCTTTATTCTTCAGAAAGTGGAAGCCAAGCTGTGATTTAGGCGATCTTCACTTCTTTGTGAAATCTCTCTGCTTGCTCTTCAGGCGGCTCACCTCTGAGGAAGGGGTGACAAGCAGGTCATTCCCAGGAAGCAATCCCTATTTTTAGACTTAATGTGGCTGCATTTGGTAAATGCTTCTTAGTGAACGCACGGTGTATAAAAAAATCACTTTGAGCAAAGACACTTGGGTAATTCATGTAGAATTTCAGTATGCTAAGAAAACAGAGTTTGGTGTCACATGCTATTTCTTTTCTCTTCCATCACGATGCCCTTGCTTGAGAGGACACAGATTTAGCTGTGATTGAGGATGACCGAACATGATCAGACCGTCTCTGTCCTCTGATATGTCTGCTGGCTCCTTAATGCCAAATATAAGGTTTTTATCCCACTTTATGTGAACAGTAAAAGTAAAAGTGGAGCCTTCCATGAATAAACCCACACTAAACAGGTACTTTAAAGCCTAGAATTATTTTTTATGGCTCGCTGACTTAGATCTGAAATGTGTCTAAAGATAAACAAATGATGTAAAAGATAATATCCAGTTTATTACTTTCTATGTAAGACAGGTTGTCAAAGGAACACGTTTTGGTGGCTCCAAAACCATCCATCTTTGTGTAAATGTTAATGTTTAATGAAGAACTCTATTGTATTCAATTCAGATTATATAATATATATATATATATATATATATATATATATATATATATATTACATATTCACTTTCCAGTTCAACCAGATCATCCAGTCAGATTGATTCAAAGTTTTCTATCTAAGGAAAACCAGCTGATTGCATCGACTCATTGACTCTTCAGCAATCCCTCACACTAAGCATGCTAGTAGCGACAGTGGAGGAAAAACCCCCTTTGAACAGGAAGAAACCTCCAGCAGAACCAGGGCTCAGTGTGGTGTGCATCTGCTGGGGCCACTGGGGGTTCAAGGAGACGAAGCAGACATAGAAAAACATGGAGATACAAAAAGGCAACTGTCAACCAGCTCCTGAGGCGCCCCGTCCAGGAAAACACAGCCAGGCAGGCGAGCTCGGAGCCAGCTCCCAGCCAAACAGAGAACAGACCAGATGTGTTTACCAAACTCTATGTTTAAAGGATTGGGGTCCACTGCCCTTATCCTCAAGCGTTGTTTCATGAAGTTGTTCACTGAATATATTCCTATGTTTAGTGAACGGATCAGTATTTAAATAGTCGAATGCAGATGAACCAGCGCGGCGTTCACTCTGAGAATAATGAGCGACACACAGCTCACCGTTGTGCTGCTTTACTTTTGTTGGATACCGTCAGGTTTTCACGGCGCAATGCGGCAAACAGCCTGGCAGACCAGCATGTCTGCTGCTAGTACCAGTCTGCTCCATTCAGACTCATCTCCTGGGATTTCTGATGCCAGTTTGATTAACTAACAAAGGCAGAGGTTGATCAACAAAGGAAGACTGGGACAGAAAAAAACTCACGTTTTAGTGCAAACTGTTCCCACGGGACTTAAACAAGTCATCTATCTGCCGCGCCCACTTCACATCTGTGGAAATATCTGCTACTTAGGCCCCGTCCACGTAGTCAAAAAGAACAGGAAACGCTAATATTTTCCAGAACGTTTGTCGTAAAGACGGAGACGTAAAATAAATGTGATCGTCCACACGAATGCATGAAAACGCTGCAAAATGTATGCCAGGCCTGTAAGTGGCGCTGTGGTGCCAAAGCAAAAATAGGCGACGAAATGTTGGGCATGCGCAGTAATATTTATACATGGTTGCCCTGCGGGTCCATTTTGGTGGTTCAGTCAAATTCAGGTGCTGAACTATGTGGTCGATATTGCTCTGTTCTTCCTGGAGATATTCCAGAAGAAGAAGATTCTGTTGTAAGCCCGACAGCAGGGTGAGTAGCATGAGCAGCAACCATTCAACACAGTACGGCGCCATTGTTGTTGTGATACTGTGTCGCGCATGCGTGTTTAGAGGCGACGCTATGACGCATGCGTGTAAGAAAAAAAATGCTGTTAGAGCTTAAAGATGGAAACGCGAAAACGGCGTTTCAAGATCTTCCCACTCTGAAGGTTTAATAAAAAAAAGATCGTTTACAGACCCCACGAAACGCCGGCTTCGTGTGGATGAGAGGCTGGTTTGGTGAAAAATTTGTGAATTTAGGCCAGGGTTCGACTTCGTGTGAACGGGGCTGAATGTTCCTGAATGTTCCTGAAGTTCTGGGTCGTTTTGACTAAATAAAGGCTTCACTGCACATCAGGGTGGGAGCTACCATTGAGGTTATTTGCGGTGGTCTATCATATAAAAAAAAAAATCTATTTCATTTCATTTATTTATTTTTTTGCTTAAATTGGCGATACGCGGGCAAAAAATAAGAGTGAAACTGAGTTTGTCGCGCATTTCAATTTACCCGGGTAGACACCCGTCAGTGAGCTGTTCCCTCTGCCACTTTGTTCCCTCGTTTAAAAGGGTTTTTGGGGCCAGAGGGAGAGGGGTATTGGTCTTAATTAATGCACAAAGATTATTTTTATTCCCTGACATCTAGAAATAAGTTTAGGGATATTTTCTGTTGGACAACAGGTTAAAGTTCCATATGTATTGAGGTTTCTATCCTAAATCAGCTCATGATTTCAAAGCTTGATGACCCCCCCCCCTCAGAGCCACTCATGATGAAAGCTTTGCGTGTCGGTGAGGACGTGATATGTTGTTGATATAATGAAATCCAGCTGCTCAGGGCCAACGCTCGCCTCAGCTGCGCTCAGACAATGAGGAACAGCTGGTTATTGTTGCGCCTTGGAGCATCTGCCCTTGGTGATGGTTTTTATTTTGCTGGGACTTCAGGCAGGTATGCGTCTGCTGTACGCCTGATTTACTGAATGTACATGATTTTATCAGCACTGCTTGTCAATAAAACTTCAAGACCATATTGTGCAGAAAAAAAATCCAGGGATGACAATAGAACAGATTTAAAAAAATCATTTCTTTCCAAAGTTGATAACCTTTTTAGAGCGATATATGACATTTTGTGGTATTTCTAAAACTAATTTTAATTTGCTTCCAGCATTTTTTTGACCGATTTGATCAATAATTGTGTTTCATGCAGCGATGAATGAAAGTTTGTAAGAAAGAGAGCAGTTCTGGCACAGTTTGATCAGCTTTTAAAGGTTGGCCTGCCTGTTAGATGTTTTTGCACTAATGTGACCAATGAATAAAGGCCTTTAGGGCTGGTTGAGGCAAACAACAGGGACAGCATCAGCTAATCCACTCACTGCCTTGGTGCACTGGGAGCACTGACTGAAACTCTCCATTGATCCAGATATGTTCTATTATCAACATGCGGCGTCTTCAGAAAAACATCTTCAAGCCACCTTATTTTGTAGATACCTCCATACATTTTCATTCTCCTTGAGCCTTTACCAACTCTCTAACATTAAAGCCACAAAGCTCTGGGTTTTTATCAGAATTGTGTGGCGTATGAGTGGGAACAGGAAGGAAAATTACACACGACTTAAATAAAGATGGATAACAAACATTTCCATGGAAAGCCAGGAACCCAGCACACAGGTCAAGGAGGAGGTTGGCTTTTAGAACCATCAGTCATCTGAACATAGAAGGAGGATAGACTACCTGCAGGTTTACCAAAACATCCACCTAGACGGACATGTTTTACATGCAGAACATTAACCAGAGAAACTTCCAAAGGTCAACAGAACTGCGGGAGCACCCAGAGAGATCACTAGCCTGGGTGGAGTCAGAACTTAGTCCCATACAAGGTTTGAGAATTAGGAAGTTGCGGTCTGGCTCTGCTCTATGAAGTAGCGTGACGTATAAGCCCACTGTCGAAGCGATCCAATCAAGTGTCAGGCGGGGCTTTATACGATGATGGACAGATGATCAGCCCAGTAGCGTAATCAACCGCGTGACCAAAGCGGCTTGGGTGACAGCACAACAATGGCTGCCGCCCGAGTTTTAGGTAGTAGATTCTGCTATTGGGTCTGTTCTAGAAGATATCGACAACAAATTAATTTTAAAAGGAGGAACAGAAAGCGCGAATCAAGGCTCATCTTCTTATTCTTATTCAAACGTGCAACTGCGCGGCTTTGATTTTTGTTGACAACAACTATGCCTAAAGCTTAACATACATCACGCGCACTCCGTTGCTCTTATTGGTTGTAGGTCTATCCAATTGAGTGCAGAGGCATTTTTTTTTTCCTGGTTCGTTCGAAAACCGCCCCATAATCACAGCTCTATGGGCAGCATCAGACTCATTCTGACTAGGAGTGAGGTCGGTTCTACGTCAGGCTAGAGGATCACTGCTCAGCTGGAAGAATTCCTACTGCAGACAGACCAGGCAATCATTGTGCCCCTGAACAATTTTTGAAAACAAATAAAAGCTAATTAAAACAATCTGCATGCAGCTGGTCACGGTTAATGTAGCACAGTTGAATTTAAAGGGGAATGCCGCTTTTTTTACATTGGGCCCTTGATCTACCATTCATTCTTCCTGTCCGGCTGAACTGCTGCTAGTTTTCCTCACATGCCTTGAAGATGTCTGAATGCTGCTACCACAGATGATCTGGCGCTCTCCAAATGGAATTGAGCGATTCAGATTAGCTAGGCTAGGATGAATAGAAGGGGTAGAGCGTAGCCGCCTGTGGCCGAGGCGTAGCCAGAGTAAGTTGCCCATAGGAAGACGTTACTGGATATAACCTAATACGGAATATCTTCAGAGCGGCTCCAAATGACACTAAACTCACATGGGTGAGTAGAACATGATGGAATAACGGAAAATCAAGGGCCCAATGTAAAAAAACAGTGTTCCCCTTTAAAAGGGGAAAAATATGAGCTCCTATTGTGGAGGATTGTGGCTTCATTTACCAAAAAAACTTGAACTAGTTCATATGTAGGTTTGTGAGTGTTGTTCATTTTTTCAAAAAAGTGAACCATGAAGGTGAACTAGTTCCTTTTTATCTGTGTGAAATGAACTTTGAGCTCTTCTTTTTAATAATGAACTGGTACAACATTGTCAGCATTGTGCCGTGGGAAAAGGGAAGTTTGTCAAAAGATGGACGCTTTAAACACAGTAATTAGCCTGAAGCATGGTCAGTGGTTGGGCTAAAGAACAACTGAAAAGTTATGTCATTGGATGCCCCCGATCCCGTCTGACCAAACTTGAGTTGTTACTTGCAGAGCTGGTAAAAACCAGATGGTAAGAGACACATGCTTCAAAACATCCGCGGTTAAAATGTTCCCAAAACAAAAGAAAATCAAACAAAGCAGAGAGACTTTTCCTGTGATAGAACACATCTGCTTAGTGAGGTTTCTGCTGACAGCCATGTCTCAGTGATCTCCTGGTGTCAGGGTTGCTCTGCTGTAAGCAGCTGCTGAGGCTGAGTGTGGGAGGGGCAACGTAGGCAAACATCTGGTCTACTGCTGTCTAATCAACCTAACTGTCTGCAGTAGAGATAAGAAAACTTTCAGGTTCATTATTTTCTATATTGGGCCTTCCAATTTGGTCCTACATCTTAATATCAACAATATAGGTGTGAAAAATGTATCTTTTTCTATAAATAAAAGTAGAACATCTGTCGTACAGTATGTTGTCCATTCACTAGAGGACTTTACAGCCAGCTACGTACTCCAGCCTCAGATGATCTTCGTATAAAATGACTCTATGGTTGAAAGGAAAGAGGAACGTAGAAAAAAAAGAGCATAAAGACCAACAAAAGCAAGACCAATTAGATTTGATCCTAATAAGCAGGTCTCTAATGTGTGTTTCTTAACTCCTCCCAATAAAATATCCTCCAAAATGCTTGGGTTAGAAACAGCCTGATTTGGGTTGTTTTAAACTCAAGTCAAAATGTGAACTTGTTTCACAAA